>OMNN01024892.1:8354-19092 GCA_900302755.1 Chromis chromis
TGGGAGGGGGGGGGGGGGGGGGGGGGACCTGGAGCCGTTTGGACATTTCACTGGGTGAAAAAAACAGAAAAAAATTTGAAACTTTATGGGTGGGGCTTGGTGAGAGGAAAGAGAGGGAATGGAGAGGGAAAACAGGGTGATGTGTGTTGCTGCGAATTCAAAGCTGGGTGGGTCTACAGTGTTTCACATTCCCAAATAACTCCCGCGCCGTGCGTTAAAGCGCTTTCAGGTAACGTTTCTCCACGTTGTTTACATTTCTAGAAAGTTTTTGTCTCATGAACTAAACTCTGTGAGGCTCTCTGCGCATGATTTACGTGTTTTTTTTTATGTTTATAGTGAGCATGTGTGTGAACTTCAGCGCTTTGAAGATTTATATGACTGAGTGTGAGCGCAAGAAATATTAAAAGGACGCGCAACTGCACAATTTACAGAATAACGTAATGTTGAGTAGTCTGCAGTGTATCTATGTGGATAATTAAGGTAAAGGTGTGCTTATTGTTGTTTTCTGTCGTCGTATTCTCGCGCTCTTTTCAAAGTTGTTGACTATAGTTGGGGCCTGTGCGTGTAACGGAGCGGCACCCATTTGGGAATGCCCAAACGCCGTCTAAACAAATGCGCCTTTCTTGTCGACGGAAACAGTTGAAAGCAATGAAAGATGAGCCGATAAGCAAACGGATGAGGTTTAATGGGTTGGTTCAGTTACTTAATACAGAAAAAGAAGTTTTGCAGTAAAATGCTCAGAGAGGGCGAAACCATTGAATTTGTGCGCAGGGACCAGAGATGTGTCTGACACCAGATGTGCATTATTCAAAAATGTGACTGTCTGGGGCGAGTTTGGACTTGCATGCAACGTCCCCCCTCTCCTCTGTCTGTATTCTGTCTGTCTGTTTCATACCGTATCTGTTTGGGACTCCTATCTGACTGTGTGTGTGTGTATGGTTGTGAATTGATACTCCCTCATGTACAAGCCTGTGTTACATAAGTATGTGAGTGGAGAATAAATAATGGTGTGCATCCTTCCGCCTTTCCCCTTGTTATCAGTTTTCAGAAGGCCACAATGTTGATGCTGGCTGGAATCGTCGTTCTGCACATTACTACCATCATCCTGCTCCTGGTGGCCACCATTGATAATGTAAGTGGATATTGTTTTCTTTTGTTTTCCCATTTAACACAAACGCCTGTGCTCAAGGGGAAGAACAAAAGGTGTTTTAATGTGACTTCATGGATGCCAAACAAAGGCTCCTACACACTTGTTTCAGAGCAAATGCACCTCAAGCAGCGTGAATTTCTCTCATGGAAGCTGAGCCAGGCATGCGTCTGAACCACCTGGAAAAACCCAGGAGTTAAATGTCAAATTATATGTTTTTTTGTTTTTCTTTCTGCCACCCACGATGTTGCAAATCTACAAACCTCCGCTGAGGCAGGATATTCGAAAAAGCTGTCGTCTGATCAGAGATGATATCAGACAAGTTTAAAAGTTGCGTTGCTATAAAATCTGCAAAACCTTCACTGAATGTTTCTTACCATGTGATGTAACTGGTGCATGTGTCTCCTCCTCTGTGTCCTCAGGCCTGGTGGATCACTGACACAGTGTCAACCGACTTGTGGGGCAAGTGGGTGTTGACGAGCTCAGTGTGGCATTACACCAACCTGGATGACCACCCACAAGGTAAACTCCATGGATTTCTTAAAGAACGGGACTTTTATCACAACTAAGTCGACATAATGACTTGCTATGACAGCAGATTGTAAATGCAGGGATGATTAGTAAACTGTCTTCAACATTTTCTGTAATAGATTTGTGAATTTTAACAGTATTAATAGATCAGTATATAGCAGTTCTAATGCATATATATGGAACTAAACCACGCTAAAAGCTGAATATTGCCTTGTGTTTGTGTTATAGTTGAACCATGACTCACTGTGTGGCTGTTTCTCTTGTCCTCCTGCTGCAGAATACCTCCAGACGGTGCAGGCTACTTCGGTGATGGCCTGTATTTTTTCCATCCTGGCCCTGTTTGTGTTCGTGGCTCAGCTGTTCACCCTGCCCAAAGGCCAGAGGTTCACCTTCACTGGCATTTTACAGCTAATCGCCTGTAAGTATCCTGGAGTCAGATGTCAGAACTGCAGCTATGAGAAATATTGATTTATATGCTTGTGTCTTAAAACAGAGATCTGTACTTTTCTGTGGAGGATTTGTGTTGAATGCTTGGTCAACTAAGGACAACAAGGCTAAGAAACCTCAGCAGATTTATAGTTGTGTTTCTATGTACATAACTGTAAAAATAATTTGATAACAATTTGAACACAAAACTTCGTAGCTTCGAAAGCTAGTGAACTAATAATTCAGTTCATTTCTCTTAGAGAAGGCGAGGAAGCAAATGAATGAGGTGATGTGTTGTATTGTATTGTAACTGTGATCACTAACAAATAACATCTGATACAAATCAGCCTCAGCATGTGTCTGCATACAAGTGTTAAAACAAAAGCTAAATCAGATGGTCCGTGATTTTTCAAAGTTTAACCAAAACCTGCATGAGCTGGTTTGACCTACTAATCAGTATAAAGTCTCTTGGCTGTAAATCAAACTTAGTGCTACAAACGGAGCATTTTCAAACTTCAGCCAGTTCATAATGCCACAGATAACCTTTTAGAGCATGCTGCTTCTGTTAATGTAAGTAGGGCTACAAATAAAGGTTATTTTCATCATCCATTGCATTTTTTGTCTATAATATTTCAGGAAAAAGTGGATTTTTCAAAGCCCAAATCTTGTCTTGTTTATTTGTACTTTACGATCATGCACAACAAAGCATCCAATTCTCACATTTGAGCTGAAACTTGCAAATAGTTGGCATTTTTGCTTTTGAAAGTACTAAAGCAATTATCCAGTTTTATTGTAGAGACTTTATAGCATGTTGTGGGGAGACAGATGGCAGATAATTGGAAACGAAGGGACACTGTGGTTCAAAGTCAGCACCTTTACTCTGACGCCACTAAAGCTTTATGCGTATTAGTGAATAGCAATTACTGTGTTTTATAAAAATTGTTGTCAAGTGTTTGAGATCTCAGGCTGTGGGTTAATTATGGATCATCACTAACCGTGCTACAAGTGGATAGGAAACTTACACAAATTCCAAGTAATAGGTTTTTGACATGTGTTGTCATGAGTTTATATCTTTTACAGGAGGACAAGGTGAAACTGTCATGTTGCTCATTTCACTGCGATTGCAGTGGAGCCGTCTGCTGCAACATCCTTGTTCATGAGCCTTATCTTATAATAGGAAAAATAATTACTTTTTAATTGCCTTGTCTTGGTGTGTGTTAACAACATTCCACCCCTTCTCTCCCGCAGGCCTGTGTATAATGATAGCTGCCTCGATCTACACGGCCGAGCTTCACGCCAGCGAGACGTCAGGAGGGTACGGCCACTCCTACGTCCTGGCATGGATCTCTTTTGTCCTCACCTTCCTCCTAGCGATCACCTACCTCGTCCTGCGGAAGAAGAGCGAGTGAGAGCGTAAGAAGAATGAGGGCAGGGCTCATGTTCCTCTGAATATGGGAAATTAAAAGAGTAGGATTTATTTCAAATTTGGGGGGAAAAAACAACATTGCTGTACACCATCTGCAGCTAGGAACATGGGAAAACGTTCAAATGCTAACACGAGCCATTTGTTTATATTTTGAATATTATGAATGGAAATGGATCACATGCTAACATTACACGAAAGGCTGAAACTTTTTTTTTTTTCCATAGATTTCAATTTCCTGCACAGGGCACAAAACTAGGGTTATGATAAGGACTATGCGACCTCAAACAGTGCTTACTTCATAGCAGTTTATCCATAAAATAACTAATAAATCAGGCATTTCTATTATCTTTTAAACAGTAGGTACATATAGATCCATCAGTGCTTTAAAGGGAACAGTTGGGGAATATCTTTACGTGTTTTTTTGCTGAGAGATGACAACACTGACACCACTCTATCTGTAAAACATGAAGCTACAACCAGCTGCTGGTTAGCTTTGATGTCACTTGAAGGCTCACCAAGTAGTGCCTTATGGCTTGTTTATGTAAATGATACAAGAAATAAAAGTGAGAAAATAACAAGTTATGGTTTTGCAGGCAGTTGTGCAGGAATATTTCTAAACTGGGTGCAAAAAAAGAGAAAGTGAGGTGCTAGTAGATGGATTTAGTTACCTATAGACAGTCAGACAAGCTCTCCATCTAGTCTTAATACTAAGTTAGCTAGCTGCTGGCTGTAGTGTCATATTAAGCATACAGACTTAAGAGTGGCATTGAAAAGCAAGAAAGCCCTTTCCCAAATGTTAACTATTCTTTTAAAATCTACCAAAGTTATGCTAAGAAAGTAAATATCCTCAATAAAAGCCCTTGTGTGATATTGTAGTTAAAGATATTCTGAAGTTATAATCATGTTATGAGGCTGACAGTTACTACTGCAGTTTTCCAGAGTTGAGGAGTGAAAAAATACTGTATCTGAGAAGGTACGGCATTTTGGCAAAACTACAACACTCCTGTTGTAGTACTTGAACAATCAGGAAAGACAAGCCTTAATTTACAGTACAAGTAGTTTTAATTTTGTATCATTATTCTACAACTGAAGTATAGTGTATCCTTTGTTAAATCCATGTACATTGTAACCATTATATTTTTGTAGCATTTTGTATTGACTGTCTTTTTTAACCTTGTTTGATTTTGTGTCTGTAGTTGGCTGCTATGATTAGAAAAGTACATGCATTTGTACAAGTGAACATAAAGTGAACCAGGGATGGAGGACAATGGTGTTTCATTTCATCATAATACAGAACTATGCAATAGAAGGTTTTGTTTGTTATTTACATTGGAATTTAAGCCATATCATTTATTAATAAAACCAATTATAACACAAAGTGTTCACGTTTTATCTATTAAACAGATGTAAATACAATAAACTCTACAAGATCCAAAACGGGTCACTTTTACATCATAAATATATATGAAGTGGTCTAATTTTGTAGCCTTCACTCAAAGAATAGCACACTGAATTTTAGTCTTTAATTAGCATCCTGTCAACAAAAATCTTACAATCACAGTAAATAAGGACAACATGAGAAAATGCAGTTAGATTTTCACTGATTTCCAAATCTGTGTGACTCAGTAAGGATAAAGTACTGTATTGTGTGCATTTCTCTGAGTGCAAGTTACAACACTGGAGTTTTGAAAACAACCCTTCTTCAGGCCTTACAACAGACCCAGTCAGAAACAGGAATGTTCCATTATATAAAGTATCGTTCCCAGAGGAAGTGAGTAAAAACTGGACTGCACTAAATGCCTTGACCAGACGGTGTGATGCGCTCCTGCACCACCAGGTGGAGAAGATGATTCTGCTCAGCAGTCAGAAACGGCCTTAAAGGGAAAAAAAACATGCAAATACATGATCAATATGCAAAAAAATTAAGAATAAGAAGCAGTAAAACCATTTCTCAACCCCATCACATGATGGAAATGAACATTACTGAATGCTCACCATAGCTCAGTCTGGAGAGACTTGAGGGACTCTGTGTCTTTCTCCTGACACGCCATCTGCAAAACAGATTTGCTGTTATACACTACACTAATAAAAACATAACTGCAGATTCAAATGATCTTGTCAAGGTCTCGGTCTTATTTTCAATTACAAGGATAGAGCCTGCTCATCCAGTATGACTCTCTTTATGTGATCTTCTTTTGATTAGGGCTATTTAAGTCATAAGTAGACATAAATCAAAAACTAAATATTAGTCGTGTCACAGGGAAAGATACACAGAAAAGCAAAATAACACTGACACCCTGGCAAATGCTGCAACTAGTAAAGACTCATTTCGCTGCCAAAGGAAGACAAACTCCAGCACATTATTCACTGCCATGTGAAGGCCATGAAGACCATCATTTTTCCTGTATAACGCAGGAAGGATCAGGAAATCCTGCAAACTGAACCAAGTATGCGGATGATAAAAACTCACCACTACTGACTGCAGGAGCAGGAAAACATTCTCAGGCAAGAAGGTCACTGAAGGAGAGAAAAAGTACTTCAAATAAGTGACACTCAAAGGATTCATGATACATTTTTTGAGGAGAACATATATAATTCATATCTTTTGCAGTAAAAAAGTTCAATACTAGGGCACTTTTACCTTGACTGTGAGGGTCAAAAGACTCCCATGCATATCTCTCCAGAGTCTGGGCATGTTCTGGTAATAACTTCTGAGGCGGAGGCTGCTCGGAAAAACACCAAGGTAGGACCATTAAAGTGCTGCTACACCAACAATCCAAACTTTTTCCAAGACATACAGAAAGTATTGTAAAGATGTGGGATACATAATCAATATTGTGATACAGGATTGTTGTGTGGCTGATGTGGAGGCGTTTTCTTCTTTCAATGCCCAAAACTCAACTGTTCTGCTTTCAGACAGTTCACTGCTTGGCCAGATGATGGCTGTTTGACATTGAAGTATTGGCAAGTGTTTTCATGTTGCAGTGTATCTGTAGTAAAAAATATTTGCACACAGTACACAGTGTTTCGTCCCAGCTACCTATAAAACCCTGCTAAAGTAGATCTGTACATAAGTGATGTGAATTAATACACAAACGGTTTCACAATTGTTATTTTTCCACTTCTCTAACTGAGAGAGACGTTTTTCTTACAGTATACTGTCTTTATAAACTGACATTCTTACCTCAAGCAACATTAGCAGTAGTACTCTGGATATCTCACATTTTGCCACAATGTCCAGAAATGCACCTTTTTCCAAGAAAGTTGAGAAACACAAGAGGAATTAAGAAAGTTATTTTTTTCATTTAGTGTTCCAATTAGAGTAATCAATAAAATGCAACAATATTAAAGTAGAAAGCGAGACAATGATCCTGGGATCTTGTTCTTAAATTTGTTTCAGTGTCCCATTTCTCTTCTTCAGTATGAAAAATGCTCTTATGTCGGTGTTTTTGTTTTTGTTTTTGTACAATCGGTTCACAATTAACATGTTTTCATGATATTATTCTGCAGATAAAAGCCTCACCAACAGGGGTGGTGGTGCCTGGGAGCTGCAGTCCTCTCTCCTGGCACATCAGCTGCATCTCTGTGAACACTGATAGAGCACCATCATAGTCACCTGCAGACACACAAGAATTAATCAACTAAAATAATGGAAACCCAAGTCAAATCATATATGCACATAAAACATGCCTCAGTTACATAATTAGATGGGAATGCACAGACTGAACTCACGGGTAAGAATTTTACACGTGGCCATTTCTCCCATTGACAGCAGAGCTTCAATTGGCGTCTGTGTCTGTAACTCTGCAGCCCTCTGATAATGAACAATAGCCTCTCCTGGTCTGTTCATCTCCTATTGAAGCAGACGGGAGAGGTGAACTTTACAGGTCATTTGGATTACTAAAATCAAAAACCAGGATAACTGATCTCATGGGACAGCTTGAAGCTCTGGTCCAAAGTTTTACCTTGAGCGCGTTGCCAAGTTCCAAACACAGGCTGGCTGCCATCACAGGCTGGTTCATCTCAATGTACACCTGTAATTCATTGTTACATCAGCATTCAGTCACATTATAGGAATGTAGTCCATAATTTACTCTCCAGACCAGAAGTCTGTTCAGAAATCCCACCCTGAATATTGTATCATGTTCATCTCCCACATATTTTCAGAGCACAATTGTCATGTCATGCTCTACAAATCAAAAACTACAAGCTATGTATTATCATGTACCTTGATGGCAAAGCTGTAGCAGTTTAGTGCAGCCTGAAGGTGTTCATCGAAGCCAGGGGCCTGCAGGGCTCTGTTCTCCTTCTCAGATGAGAGAAAGAGGCGGGCAGCATCAGTTAACGCCAGGGCCTCTCCAGGAGCATTAAAGAGCGTCTGCTCACACCTGCAGGCAAGACATTGGAGATGTGTAACAACAACAGATGCACCACTGTCATCGCTATGAATGTTACAGTCTCCCTCTGGGCCAATTAGAGCCACCTCTGACCACCAGGGATGAGTCAACACTCCTTGGACATAAACGACTGTACCTTTATGAAATCATCTAAATGACTGGTCATTACATCTTAAACATGACAATGTAGCTTTCTGCAGAGACGAATCAGTATTTTTTCAATTGAAAACGTAGAAAGAACAAATAGCATTTAATGTGTAAAAATACTAGCTTAATGTAAAGATCATGTTGAGCATTATTGATCTAACTGCAGTAAATCTGAATATTGCAGAATCATGGTATGTAATGTGTCAAAATCTGATCAGTGGTGCCCGAGATATTTCATACAGTGGATGTAATACAAAAACCCTCCGATTTAGTTCCAGTTTGCCCCTAGTCAGCCACAAGAGCATCACTGAAGTCAGGCACTGATACTGGGTTCAGGTTGTTCCACACCAAACTGAGAAAACCATCATGTCACTGACCTCCATATAAACCACCAACCCATAATCTCAAACTGTTGCTACAAAGTTGGAGGCAGACTGTGAAAGACGTTGCTCTATCTATTGTATGCCACAGTGTAAAAAAATACCTGATGTGGAACTAAAGGCTCTGAATTAAAAGCTGACAAAACAACCACAGATCAAGGGCACATACAGTAAAAACATATGAACATATAGGGACAAAGGTAGTCCAAATACCAAACACTAGTGTCCACTCACCGAGCCATGGCCAGGTTACAGAAGGCTGCATACTGAAGACAGTCCTGCTGCTTCAGCTCCTTGGCCAACTGACCTGAAAGCACAAGTAAACATTAAGAGATAAATGTGAGGTAAATGTGAAGGAACAGTCTGAAGACACTGATTCTTTGTTGACATGAGGAGAACCAGGAGAAAGGCTGGAGTTGCAACAAACAAACCAAAAACGACAAGAGGCTGGGGGAAAGAAAAAATATAGTAAATAAATAACCATCTTATACATACTTAAATGTAATTTTCTACACTTAATTTTTACATAAGATAAGATCATGTGTATTGTTTGGTATGTTTAATGAAGGACATTTACTTGTGTATAACAATGAAATTATAGTCTTTTTATGTAAGAAAAAAAAAGTGGAAATTGAATGGTTATTTACAGTTACGTGGTTTTAATGTTATTTTACATTAGACATGTAAATTCACAGTCTGCTTTTTATAAATTGCATTCATATTCTGTATTTCAAAAATGCTGACAAATACTGTAAAATAAAAAGGGAAAATCCTTTAACTTACAGCTGCCTTTTTACAGTGTGGCATCATGTCTTGTTATTGTGTGTCTGACTTTCAACGATATAAGGGAAGCGTTCATTTTGACAGTATAATTTTAGATTACAAAGGCTGTGCAGGCAGACACTCACCAAACTGCTCACTCGCTTCAGCTACATTTGGCTTCCGAAGAAAACGCCTGCAACAAGGAAACACAAGCATTTCAATTTTCTAAAACACATCAGTTCGCTAGTTAGCAAGCTGACATAAATTTAGTTAATTGAAGATGCTAAACATAAGAACGAATGTGTGTTTTGCTGGGTTTAGCGGCTGTAGCTAGCTAACAGCTAGTTACGGTTAGTTGTCCACTTACTAGTTAGTTTTTGAGGACGTGGACTAAACAGTCAAAAACTGCCAACATAATATCTTCATTAGCTAGTACAGGACATGCAAACAAAGGTAAGATACACATGACAATGACAGTAATGACAGGCTAACGGGCAAAGCTAGCTTAGCCTATTAGCGCTAGCTGTGTAACGTATCTGCGGTATTCGAGCCAAATAACGTTACGTCCTGACATTCATTAACCTTTCATTTTGGGCTAATGTAACTCAAAACCTTACTTCTTTAGTTTATTTGACACAGCTCGGTATCTCGCCAGGAAATCGCCCTCAGCAGCCATGATCAATGTAGAAACACAAACTAAACCAGGAAGTCCAGCTTACAGGAGCGTTGCCATTGGCTTCGAAGAGTCCATGCCTCACAATTTCATTGGCTATTGTGTGCAAAGGGGTGGTGCTTATAGAGAAGGAAATCCCCAAATAAGGACAGGTTGCAAAAAATAAAGATATTGAGTCTATAAGGCAGAGACAGAGGCGACAGCAGGGACACATTTATTGGAAAGCAAGCACTGGGGGGGTTAGTGACCTTGCTAACCTTTAAATAGCCATGAAACCATTTCACTGATGGGAGGAAATCAAAAGAGGTGTTTTTGAGGTATATTCATGTGAAACAGAAAAAATAAGCCTCAAAAATATTCATATACAAACTGTTTTTTATTTACTGTTTAGTTCAGTCAATTATTCAATCAGACTTCATTTTTTATAGCATTTTTTATACAAATGAAATGTAACACAAAGTGCTTTACTTTGAATTGGCTTGACTTGAGAGTCATCTGGAGGATTATCTATTATTTTGAACAAAAAACGTGTAAAAGTGCAAGAGTAAGAGTAAGGGAAACACGCTGCTGCTTATGAATTTTTAACTGCTGTAAGCTAAGCATCCCTGGCAAATAGTGATTTGCCATTGTTGTGTTAGGAATTTAATTAACAATAATAATGTTAATACAATAATAGTTAGAAATTTTGTCTCAGGTCCATCAATTCTAAACTGATTGGTAATACTCACCTCATTAGAAAATGCCCCTATTCAGGATTTTGCATTTAGATTTATAGTGACAACGCTGTAGTCTGTTACAATTGAATTACCCTTTAGAATTGTTCACTTATGCATACTTGATTACACACAC
>OMNN01024893.1:0-12872 GCA_900302755.1 Chromis chromis
GTCCTAGTGCGTCATTGGCGACACGTTTGGGCTAGCGCACTTTGGATACCGTAAATGTCACCGTTTGTGCTATCGGAAAAAAATCCAACGGTTTCTGAAAGCAATGTCGTTGCGCTTTACAGCCAATATGGTGTCATTACGGTAATTTCATCCGTGCCCCCCCAGGAATGTGCTCGATGAAATTACCGTAAAATTACCGTAATGACACTATTGGCTGTAAAGCGCAATGTCGTTGCACTTTACAGCCCATATGGTGTCGTTACGGTAATTTCATTCGTGCCCCCCCAGGAATCCGCTGGATGAAATTACCGTAAAATTACCGTAACGACACTATATTGGCTGTAAAGTGCAACAAAAAAATGGGCACAAGCACTCACAGGACATTTTCTTACCTTTTTGTAATTAAAATAAGAAAAAAAGACCAGGTGGACATTTTGAGGCTCAGTTCTTAAAAAAAGGTTGTAATCTTTGGTTTCTGGGGTTCTGGCAAAATTGTTTCAAAAGGGGCCCACAGGACATCTTTGCCCCAGACCCCCAATTTGTTACTGTGGCCCTGAGATACATTAAGAAATACATAAATAAATAGCATCCTAATCTCGACTCTGCCATGTGACTATGCAGCTTCATACACAAGCATCAACCCTCCAGCAGCATCTTCCAGAGAGCTGAGGCAATGAACTCTCCTCCTGAGGGACATTACTATTGATAACCGAGTTACGAATCATTTAATACCATTAGAGTCCTTCTACCCCTGTGCCTCACATGGAAATATCATTCCTACCCTGGTCTCCCACACTGTGAGATTATCAAGGGTGATGATGCAGTGGGATGGCGGAAGATTTGTCAAGTTAATAAAATGAGCTCCGGGGAGAGCTATTTCATGCCATCACTGAAGTATGTGGAAAGTAAGTGAGAGCTGATGGCGGCCACAGCAGTTGTGCACGGAATCCATTGCAGACGAGGTAAATCAAACACACGCTCACTTTTGTTGACTGGTATCGGTCACAGACGATGCTTGAGCTCAAATAATGGCTGTGCGGCTATTTTGTGAGGAACAGGAGGGTGAACTCACATAAACTTTCCGACTCCTTCAACACTTTGGCTGTACCGAACTAATTTGGGGTTTACAGTTTACTGCAATTAGCGACCAGTGAAAGAAAATGCAGCGGCTCACTCTGCATCACAATATGAGAATATGAGCTATATATTAAAAAAAAAGTTTACATTAAAATGATCAGAATTTCAGGCCACGTCTACAACCATTAAAAAGAATCCAAAAGTAGCAATGATAAAATATACTTTATATATAATACTTTATAACTTGTTTCTTGTTTTCTTTGTTTCACAGAACAAGCTTGCTTTTGCTATTAACTCTTTATTTTGTATCTCAAACGATGGAGATCTTTTGTCAAATCCTTTCATTCTTAAAGTTTGGTTCCAATAATCTGTTCATTTTTTGTTCCAGTCCTAGGTTGCGAAAATACCAAGATTTGCACCGAGGATAACAAATCTCTTTTATCTGTCTTTGCTCTACCAGCACTGGGCAGCGTATGTATATAACATTCCAGTAGTTATTCTGATTCAGCGTCTTGAAAATCCCTCGCCAGCCATTGATTTAACCCCACAGAACTCATCTCTGTGTATCTAAATTACATATTCTAAAATATTTCCCTCCTGCCTTTAAATGGCTTCCATGTAAGTTACATCTGTGAATTCTAAAGGAAGCAACAGATCTGTGTTCGCTACCTCTCTCTTTACTCACCCCTCTCCACTCTCTGCAGTTCAAGCACACCAGCTCACTTATGACTCTGCTCAAACATTGTAAAGTTACTCTACCAATTTAAACTTGTATAGATGGATTACTACAATATTCCAACTTGTCACTGTGTCGCGTAAACGATTCTGAAGGAGAATAATGATGCAGAAAGTTCCACCCTGCAATTTGACAGGATTGGTTACTTAGGTTTGTTGCATATAAAACCCCAGAAGTCTGAATCCATGATTCTGAGACTGTTTGTACAGCAAGCAGCATGTTTAAGTACCAAAGCTCTAGCAGCCCAGCATGTACAGCTTACAAAGTTAGTTAGGTGGTCATTTTTGAAGTCGGTAGAGATTAAAAGAACAGTAAATTTGAATGTTTATTATGTGAAAACAAACTCGACTCCAAATTAAATGTTTGATAGCTGTTGGCCATGTCAGCTCTGCCAGGCATTAATATGTCAATGTTATGTTTATAACTAATTGCTGCACCAAATGACCATCCATCCATCCATCCATCCATCCATTATCTATACACCGCTTAATCCTCTGTGGGGTTGCCTATCCCAGCTGACTCGGGCAAAGGCAGGGGACACCCTGGACAGGTCACCAGTCTATCACAGGGCTACACATAGAGACAGACAACCAAGCACCCTCACATTCACACCTACAGAACCTCAGCATGTCTTTGGATTGTAGGAGGAAGCCGGAGTACCCAATGAAAACCCACACTGCACAGGGAGAACATGCAAACTCCACACAGAAAGATGCCAGGCGTCCTAACCGGGATGCAAATTGGGGATCTTCTAGCTGTGAGGCGACGGCACTAACAACCGAGCCACCATGCAGCACCAAATGACCAAAATTATTTAATTAAAAATGCAATTTTAAACTATTATGCAGTGTGGAATCAGGACTTTGAGCATGTAGAGAAAGAACTTAGAAAGAAAAGGTGCTTACTTTAAGGTCACATACATTTTAATTCACGTTAATGACGTTTAACTTACAGTTTGGAGACTCTTAGTTTGTTTCTGCCTTCTTCTACCAAAATATGTTTACAGCTCATAGTTCAACATCTGAATACTGATTACATTTCAGATGTAAAAACCTGAACATTAACAGTAATACTTTCCGATTTCCCATGCACTGCCATATACCATCTGCAACACAAGCCTTTGTAGCAATGCAGCATAAACTCAGAAACAAAGCGACTGACTGTGCTTTTAGATACACTTTTGAACTGTGTTGGTGTAAAACACCGTGGTGCTGTAGCTCTGAGGAGAGAGCACTGCTTTAACAAAGCCAGGGTTAAGGGTGGATTCCCACTGGGGCCACATATGCCCAAAATATATGCATGCTCATGGTACCATCAGCAACTTTGAATGAAAGCCCCCACCAAATGGCATATGTTAGAGGATATCTGCACTCTGAAACACTGTAGCGCTGCTAAAATTGCAGGTTGTTTGCTTTGGAATTTGGTGTTTTTCTGTACCTGGCCAATCATAGATGATTTAACATCCCATCCCAGTGTTTTTCTAGCAGTGAAGTTTCATGGGAGAAAGTGTTTTAGTGATGTAAGGCATCGGTGGTAAACATCAAGTCTGGTTGTCGGCCTCTCACAATCTGAGTAAATGCGTCTTTTGAGACATTCTGCAACAATGGTCAGCAATCATACAGGAGGAAAAACATTGCAGAATAGGCCGAGAACTAATTTCTCGTGTGTCAGTAGCCTCAGTGAAGCGGAATGCCAAACACCCACAGGACATGTTGCTTTTTAAATAATAGACATGCCCTTTTAGTGCAAAGACATGCCCCATCGTTTATGCATTGTAT
Source organism: Chromis chromis (assembly GCA_900302755.1). Taxonomy (NCBI): domain Eukaryota; kingdom Metazoa; phylum Chordata; class Actinopteri; family Pomacentridae; genus Chromis; species Chromis chromis. The sequence goes on from OMNN01024893.1 coordinate 3,592, forward strand.
GCCTTCATGCAGAGCACGTAACTCACATGCACTACATCAACTAATCAAAACTAACACCAATCACATTTTACAAAGCCATCGGGTGCACATTTACAGTATTTATGCAGTTTCTATCTGCAGCCTGCTGTTTTAGTCTCTCAGCTACTGTAGTTGGCTCATTCTTCTTCACATACCTGCAATGGTATCTTTCCTTGGGCTTGTCTCTTGAAATTATGCATATTCCATATGTCAGTGATATGTGCCTCGGTTCCTGATCTGCCTCCCCCAGGGGGGCTGATTGCATTCCACAATGGAGCTCTGCTTTAGATTCGGGGGAGCAGAACCTGTGCCACCAATTACATTAGTACAACCATCTGTACAATAATGGTTTTATCTCACTGATGATAATGATCCTGGCTATGTTAATATGGTCATACCCCCAGCTTTAATTGACACTCATAAGTTCAGTTTCCTCCTCTGAGAGTTGTCAAAAGGTATTCTGGGGGAAAAAAGGAAATTAATATGTGATGTTTTAGGAGGGAAGGTGTAAGCAAGACTTGGGGACTATTGCCAGCTGCTAACATCAACCTGCTAACATGGTCACAATGGCAATTCCTGCATTCCAAAACACATGCTTTTTCTTTTTCTTTTTTTTTTTTTCAGTATGTGCTTCAGCTGCTCCTATGTGCCGCTGCATGCAGAATCATACATTTGGTACATACTACTTAGTCATAATATTGCACCTTACGATTCGACCAGCTTGCTCACATATCTGTCGCAATCTGCAGTATGAAATCACGTGTCTGTGTGCTCTCAGCAGCTCAGGAATGTTACTCATGCGAGACACTGTGGCGTATATGATGTATCTTCAGCTGGGCAGAGGGTTGGGAGTTAAAATGGCCAGAAAAGCATCCTTGCTTGAAATCTGTAAAATGTAACTATATGTAGTAAGCAGGGGTGGACAACCCTGGTCCTCGAAGGCCACTATCCTGCATGTTTTAGATGTTTTCCTCTTCCAACACACCTGATTCAAATGATCATCTCATCATCAAGCTCTGCAGAAGCCTGATAACGACCCTGACCATCTGAATCAGGTGTGTTGGAAGAGGGAGACATCTAAAACATGCAGGATTTTTACTTTCGAGGACCAGGATTCTCCACACCTGGTAGTAAGAGATCCTGGTATTTTTGGTGTATTGCATTTGACATAGTTTTATTGGGACAAACTAAATCTTTGTGGCATACTGTATACTGGTAGTATGAATATTGTCCACCATATCAAGCTTGTATGTTAGCATGCTAAAATTTGCTAAACAAAACAGAAAAGCTATTAGATATGCAAGTATGTGGTTATCAATCAGAGTACTGAACAAAGTCCGGAAATGAGTGTTTACAATTCATCCTGTGGAGATAATGAATATCCATCCATCTGGACATTTTCTGACACTTGTCTGGAGTTGATGGCAACAGGCCGAGCAAGTTAGTACCGATGTCATAGCAACATTTTCCAGCTCCTTTTCACACACTGAAATGTTCTTAATATTCTTAAGATTTGTTTTTGGCCTTTTATTAGATAGGACAGTGGATAGAGACAGAAACAGAAGAGAGTGGGGAAGGACATGCGGTAAACACCCGAGGTCGGAATTGAACCCAGGATAGCCGCTACGCCTTAGCACTTGGGTCACGCGACATAACCATTAGGCTATCGTGGCACCCACACACTGAGACGTTCTTAAGCCACATGAGATATACGTGTATCATCTGTCCTGCATTCTCTGAGTCCACGACCAGTTGTTGGACCTTCCTGGAAAACCTCCACCTTAAGGTGCCCAGGAGGCATTCCTATCAGTTGCCTGAACACTTCAACTTACACATTTTAGTGTAAGCTCAACTCCTCCACATACCTTAGCTCCTTATTTTGTCTAAGCCCAAACTCATATTGACAGTTTCACTCTTTTGGTCATTGCCCAAAAGCTGATTATGTGTAGCACATTTCATGACTATTCATCCAACAGCTGTTGAGATCTTCACATAAAAGTCATACATATCAATCACTAGGTAGAGGAGATCACCAAAATCAGTGTAACCATAACCATAAATGAAAACTCTGAGCTTCTGGTGATGCTAAAAGGATCAACTTATCCTCTGGGGACAATGAGTGTGCAGATACTGTACATTTCTTGACAATCCATCCAATAGTCATCAAGATATCTCACTCATAACCACAAATATTAACCAGTTGGTACAGAGGAAAAGTCTGGGGATTTTAAAGGTAGTGGGATTTATCACCAGGAAACCATGACTGTTTGCAGTAGATTTGGCAGATTGTTTGATATTTGTTAGTATATTTCAGTGTGAAATCATTGGACAGACTGACCGGCTTATGCTGCCATCCTTACAGCCATTATAGGCACTCATCTCCAGGAGTATGTTGAACACCCTCAGCTTATGATACAGTATAAGAGTATAAAGATGGAAAAATATATTAAGTGGTTCTGAAACACTCCAAGTAGAGCAAAAAATCTAATCTGCACCTAAACGAAAACAGCTCTTGCATCAAAACCTCCTCAGAACTGCAGTGAAGTGCAGTTGTGTTTACTGGATTGTGTAATGGCTTACAGAGGCAATTAGCAGTTTGGTCTGTGATGATGCAGCAGCTTGAACTTAAAGCATACAGCAGTGGATGATGACAAACATGTAAACATACCCACACAGCCTCTTTGTGTATGTGGCTTTTTATCGCTCTGTGGTGTGTGTGCTCTCTCCCCTATGTTCCAGTGCTCTACATCCAATCTATTTCCTCAGTCTGAGCATAGTACAACAGGATTAAAGATGCATGAGATTATCCCCATGTCCAGCAGGGTGGAATGAAGAGAGATCATGTTGAGCACATTGACCTTGTTCAAAGAGTTATTGGCCAGCCCCTCACCTATGCAGAGGGCTTCTGTATTTAACATTGTATGGCACTACTTAATTAGGGCCTTGGTCTGCTGCCAGACTATTGTCCATGGACACAGAGTATCTCACTGACTATGTCCCTTTCCTCTGGCTGGACTAACAGCTCATGTACCGGAGCCTAACAGGGTTTGTATTACACTGTTTACTGTGTTGAATGCACAACAATAGATGGTTCAACTTCAAATTCTCAAACTCATTCATTACAATCCCTATGGAAACATGTTTTGGGTAAGATCTGTGAGGTTTTGTTTTTTTTTAGATGAGTTTCCTTTGTCCTTTACTAAATACTGGACAGTATCAGTGTGGCCCAGCTGTGATGTGATCCTCTGTGACCTCAAAAAAAGAAAGAGAAATTGCTGGATGCTGGTCCACTGTTGAAATGAAATGAATGGAAACGGTTTGTTCAACTAGAGGCAATCTTTTGTGATTTTTAGAGGAATCTTGGTTTCCTTTAAACCATTATAGGAGCTCCAGGTTTATATGGCTCCCAGTTTTATATGAAACAATATTTTCAGAACCTGTGAAAGGAAAAATAATTTGATTCAACTTGGGCTTTCCACATTCAGGTACATACACACCAGTGGTGATGGTGTTGCCATACTCGCCTGCCTTTGAGAGCAATGTGTGGTTCAGTGTCTTGCACAAGGACACTTCAGCATGTGAACAGGAGGAACCAGGGATTGAGCCGCCAACTCTGTAATTAGTAAGCAAGCTGCTCTAACACCTGAGACACAGCTGCCCACAACTCTGGATATATTTTCTACCGGCAATGTTACAATTACAAGGTTACAATTTCATTTAGCATTTAGACGTACATAGGTAAGCAGGCGGGGCAGCATTAAGGACCTTCCCTAAGGGTCCTCACTGGATACCTGCACCCTGATCAGGATTTGAACCACCGATCTCCCATGCCAAGGTCTGGGGTGTTAGTTACTGAGCTATCCAGCTGCTATGTTTACATTATGCTCACCATGTCAGTGACTAGATCTCAAAGCTGCTTTGTTTCTAAAGGCCAGTATATGCCTTCCGTAAGAGTATGTGTGTGACCATGTAGACATGGGTCAGCGCAGACCTCTCTGTAGACAACTGTGTGCAGGGACAAAGTTTGTAACTGCGTCCACTGTACCCACTGTCAGTATGCTGTCTTTGGAGGTGCTTTGATTTGTACATGCTTTCCACTGATGCTGCCCAAACACAGTAGGAAGTTCTAAATTCTCCAGAAATCTTGTGTCATGTCCTGACAGGGCAGCTGTGGCTCAGGTGGTAGAGCGGGTTGTCCACTGATGGCAAGGTTGGTGGTTCGATCCCCGGTCCCCCCCCACATGCCGAAGTGTCCTTGGGCAAGACACTGAACCCCAAGTTGCTCCCAATGGTAGATTAGCGCCTTACACGGAAGTCTGTCGTCATTGGTGTGTGACTGGGTGAATGCGAAACACATTGTGAAGCGCTATATAAGTGCAGACCATTTACCATTTACCATGTCCTTCCACTGTGCTTAGCACACCTCATAAATAATTATAGTCCAATCTTTAACTAGATGCTATATCTTATCAAAAGTCACAGCCTTTCAGAAACATTTCAAGAGCCCCAAGTGTTTTTCTGTGTTCGATATGAGGGGTGATGCAACCATGTACGTACTACACATAACCACATCCACTGTCTACCTTCAAAGTTTGGGGGGCTGGAGTCTGTCCCAGCTGACTTAAGGTGAAGACAGGGTTCATCCTGGACAGGTCACCAGTCTATCACAGAGCTACACATAGAGACAGACAACCAAGCACCCTCACATTCGCACCTAAGGACAATTTAGAATCACTAATTAACCTCAGCATGTCTTTGGACTGTGGGAGGAAGCCGGAGCACCTGGTGAGAACCCACACAGGCGCAGGGAGAACATGCAAACTCCACAAAGAAAGACCCCAGGCCAAGATTCGAACCCAGGATCTTCTAATTGTGAGGCGACAGTGCTAACCACCACATCACCCTGCCGCCCTTTCACCTATTGTTAAATAGTAAAAACTTCAAAGCTGCACTCAATGATATTTTAATAAAATATTGATTTGTGCAGCTTTAAAAAAAGCTTCAGTTTAACTGTATTATGTTAGTTGAAGTGAATCAAAATTCAACAGCTTCATCTGAACAACTTAAACATCTCCTTTACATGGGAACCATTCCATTAATCGATACTCTACCTCGATATGTTTGAATTATATAATTTTTTAGATTCTTGTAATTCCTTTGATGATAGATATGACTGTTCGAAATTTGAATGCTCCTCTTCTCTTTTTCTCCACACCGAAGTAACAGTGAAAGGATGATGCACTGCCTCTTGTGATAACAGAATCAGACGTCACATGAACAACAGCACAGCTCTCTGTGGCAGTGAGATTCAGTGCAGATCTCATCCATCATTTATGCATGGCTCTCCATTACAGGTTCATTTGAATGAGAGGATAGTATATCCCCCCCTCTTTTTTGAACTCTAAAGGTCAGTGATTGAATATAGCCCTCATGCCGAAAGTAACCTGATTTCCCTCTCGTAGTTGTGCAGTAATTCCCGGGCTCTTGTGGTTCAGTAAATAACAGTGCTCGCTTAGTATTCCACAGAATTGTTGCATTAATCTTTCTCTGGAATTGGTGGGATTACTCTCTGTCAATTTCCAGTTTGGAATTGGGTTTACTATTCAAAGCATAGCGATGTTCTCCTTCGCACAGATCCAGTGCTTGTTGTAGCTTATTTGATTGAGCCCAGCATGTGCCGAACCTCCTCTAGTGTCTGGGTAGCTATAGTATCTGTTGACCAGCTGTTGAGAGGAGGAAATGAGCCTCAGCGTAATGATCGTCCTGTGGTTTTATGCACCTGGCCACTGGTTTGTACAGAGTCTTTCAAATTAACTTTGGACTAATGTCTCCAGGACGCCCTGTTGGAGAGAGGTGTGTGAGAATACTGCGCATCATTCTACTGTTTCAATTTACAGATGGAGGAAATACTACTGGTGTCTCAACATAGTGCCGGTCTCAATTAGCAGACCGACGCCTTCTCACCTTTCCAGAAAAAGGTTCACAGTGTGAAAGTGGAGATTGAGGCCTTAAGGCTTTGTCATAGATTTTCTCCTTTAATGCACTGTGATTGATGATACTATAAGTGCTTTAGCTTGCTTTGTTTCCGCAGATCCGCTGCTTCAGAGGGCAGCCCAACGCCTCTCAAGCTAATGTTGATGTGAGCAGCACCAGAGGCAGCTCAGCCTCTATTCAATCCAACAGCAGTTTTCATAAGCATGGATAGCAACAGCAAAGAGTCAATAGAAGAATGTGATGTTTTTCATTACTGAGTCTGTATGTGTCCTTGTGTGTATACTTTTACAGAGCAACAATGTTGATCACCGGCCTACATGTATTGCTTTCAATATTCAAACTGGGAAAAATGAAATCAGACTTACAACAGCACTAATTATAATCGACTCTGCAGTTTAGCGCTTATAAACCCATTGTACACTATGTCCTTAGCACCAGATGACATCAAATAATATTAGTGACTAGCTGGTAAAGATAAAGCAGCATTTAGCAGATAAAAAACAACATTTCTCCCCAGTGAGCTGGTGGACACCAAAACAGACCTATAAAGAGAAAGAATATTGGACTTACATCTATTAGGTACACAAACATGACTCCAAATGAATGCTAATGTTGATCTGTGTCTGCTGTGAAACGAAACAACTGGTACTGACACATCTGATATAACAACTTGTTACAGGTGTTGTTTTACCACTTTCTGCGCTGCCTTCAAGTGGCCAAATGAAATCATTGAATGCAGGTTTAAAGCGAGCCCCCAGGAGCTGAACCTGGCTAGGAAGCAGTTTTGGCATAATGGCTGCACTGGGTATTGCAACTCTGGGGTTCATCGTATGATGCACATTTTTATTCTGTTTTATCTCAGTCATACGTGTTGGTAGCCAAAAGGAAGTCTGCCAGCTTGGCCGGCAGCTCTTATCTGGCTTGGTTGAAAAAGGACCCTCATGCACATTCTCTATGGACTAATGGGAGGCATGAAGAAGCCCATTGAGTTATTTTTTCAGCATAAGCACCCAGCAAGTTTCACATGAACAAATGGCTCGCCATCTTTGAACATGGCATCAAGTTCTACTCAAACAATCCAAGACGAAGGCAAACCTTACCTTATTTATGGATGCTTTGTCCTTTCATATTTTAAACACACCAGAGAGTATGTAGGTGGCCTTTTGTCATGGAGAGCTGTGGGTGTAAGCCAGGGGGCTACTGACTGACTGTATTGTACTAAATGTGATCATCAGAGCCCAGCCAGCCACATGCAGCCTCGAACAGTAGCTATCTGTATGTGTGTGTCTGTGTGTGGTTGTGTCTGGCAGCCAATGAAGGGCATTTACAACCCACTGCCACTTTAAAAAGAAAATCATGTCATCAAAGGAACTACTACAGTGTTGTAGCCAAACTGATGTTCCTCTATGAGAGAGGCCTTCCCAGTGTGGGTATATGTGTGGGAAGTGCCAGTTTGTAGTCTTAGCCATAGTAAAATATATGCTGTTTCGAGAGTTTTTTAGTTATTGTAAGTCAACCCTAGATGTCTGGAGAATCTTTAGTGGGTAAAAACACAGTTATCATATGCGCATGTGTTAAAAAACCTCTTATACAATTACATCAGTGCAATTGCTGTGGTATAAAATAACGTTTAAGTAAAGTGTGCTTTACCTGAGAATTTTTTTCCACTGCATGCTTTTTACTGTATGCGATGCTAATATTTAGCAGTTTAAAATGTATGATCAAATACACTGCATTGGTATAGAGCCAAATACTTACTACAATGTGAATTAATTATCAGCTCCATCTAATGCGGCGGCAACATTAAATTGCCGCTTATGGGTTCATGCGTCAATAATAAAGTGAAATATATAGCGTCAGGGCTGCTTTTTAGACACTGGCACCAGCTGGAGGGGTGCCAGTGAGGAAGAAGAAATATGCTGTAATTAATTTCAAATGCCCAATGTACCTCTAAAAGTCTGTCTCTGCTGCACAATACACACATTTCATTGTTAAACAAAATACTCCCACTGCTCACTCTGCTCTAACACATACCGAGAGAAGACTACCGGCAGACTCTGTAGGGGGACACTCTTTTGGGGGTCTCACACGATAGCAGTCATATCATTAACCTGCTGTGCAAAGGATCATGTTGGAATAGTCAGGTTACTTGTGCGCCATACAAATATATTATGGCAGCATAGCACTCACAATGGGGATATGGATGATAAGCATGCAGCCGTGTGCTCAGCTCCGGTCTTAGTAGTCAGTAAAAGATACCCTTTGACAAACAGTGATCTAACCTTGACATTGAAGTAGAGTACGAATGTCAACAATAAATCCATTTTAAATATCAGTCATTGGCAAAGATGCTTGCTCCTGCAATGACAGCTATCAAACACATACTGTCTGTTAAAACACTGACCACACAGTTTGAGTGACTGACCTCCTGAGCCACAACCTGGAATGAAAATCAGTAGTTTAGATTCATTATATGACAACAGAAATGTGCTGGATTTAACAGAATAAGAACTTTTAATTTCCTGTAGTTAGTTGTATTTTGCGCCTCTCCTCTATTTTGTTATTGATTAAAGCCTTAAAAACTCATCTCTGTGCATCAAAGTTATATATTTAGAAGATGTTTTTCCCCCACATAAAATAACCTCTTCCTGCCTTATAATGGATTAGATGTAAGTCTACACCCTCACCTCTCTCTCCACTCACCCCTCCCCTAATGGCTGCAGCTCAGCACACCAGCTCACTTGTGTTACGACTGCGATCGCATGTTGTTTTCTGTATTCTGTGTGTGCTTTTTTTCATGTACCTAGGTGTGTGTGTTTTGGTGACTGCCGTATAGGGGTGGGTCTTACCGCTTACGGGATTGGCTGCCGGGATGTTGGGTCAGCGCGGGATTGGTTGCACTGCCAGCGAAACCGACCAGAGGGGCAGGGGGGCGTGCAATCCTTCACCTGATTCCAACTAGCACACACACCTTGAGCACAGCGTAGTCTAGAGTATCATTGTCTTTGGTAATGTTTGGTAGGAGTGAGCTGCCACTTTTGTTAACCTTGTTACCTCCGCCAAGTGCGAAGCGGTGGAGGTTATGTTTTTACCGGCGTCTGTCTGTCTGTCTGTCTGTCTGTCTGTCTGTCTGTCTGTCTGTCTGTCTGTCTGTCTGTCTGTCTGTCTGTCTGTCTGTCTGTCTGTCTGTCTGTTAGCAAGATAACTTGAAAAGTTCTGAACGGATTTTGATGAAATTTTCAGGAAATATTGATAATGTGACAAGGAAC
>OMNN01024894.1:0-17968 GCA_900302755.1 Chromis chromis
GGGGTGGCTGGCTGCCATGTCACCCAAAGGAGCCAGCTGATTTAGAGCGAGGGAGAGAGGAGCTGGCTCAGACTCCCACTCAAACAGGAACTGAGGCTGCAGCTGATCAGCGAAGACATTCGACTGACTGGGAATCCATAACAACCAGAGACTATTGAACAACTCTCATTTCATGCGGACTATTTTCTACTATTTATACATTTCTAGTCAATATTGAATTACCATGCATTATCCTTGTATAATTATTTCCTAACACTGAAGACGCCCACTCGAAGCCTTTGCTGATTGTGTGCTTCTGTACACAGCTTCTGCAGGCCACCCCCTCTCCCTACAAATGTAATTGTTCCAGCCTAATTTACCATAAAATGAGAACTCCTGTTATAGTAGGCTGTGAAATTGTTTTTAATTTCTATTAACTCTTGAATTAGACGTGAAAGGAACTCCTGCTTTCTGCAAGGCAAGCTGTATTCAAGGAGACTTGTGTGACATCTGCATTTCAAGTATTCGATTTTTTAACATTCCGCCGGCGCGCTGTTTAGCATCCATGCCTTATTGCCGCGTGAAATTAGACCCCAGGCTCGAGAGTTAAAGATGCCCGGAGAGTACGGATCACTATCTTGCCGCGGCCGAGTTCACGACCAGTGCACGCACACACACGCATGCTTGCCGCCACATCTTGGCACTGCACGGCCTGCCTAGCCCCGAGGATATCGAATGCTAATGCAGCGGCCTATTTGCATGTACTCACATGTACTCTCCCTGCAAATGTGAAACACTTTCATAACCAACGCTGGCCTGTTCTCGGCAGTTCAGCATCCAAGTATGATAATTCGGCGAGATGGAGCCAGGAGGAGAGCTGCATGTGAGAAAGGGACAGAGGGTGAAGACAGACATTACTGACATCCCTCCCATCTATCCATCTATCCATCATGCTTCTGTTGATTTGATTCCCTTCTATGCCATTTTCTGCCATTATCACTGATGATATTACAGCAGCCTGTGGTGCCGAGTTACATTTAGAGGTCAAAACTGTACTTTCCTGTATTAAAAACAAATTTCTCTTTCCCGATCCACTGGTCAGAGGCAGCATTAGCTAAGTCAGAAGCTCCATTTAGTTTATTGAAAAAGCCAGCAGCTTGGAGGATAGAGCATTAGATATTAGGATAGAAACCATCATTTGAGATGAAATGTCAACGGGCCATATCCAAAACAGACCATTTTTCAGTCTTTATGTGCTATTATGTCCGAAATAATGATTTCTGCTTCTCCTATAATCTAATGAAAGATAAGTGATGGTGTGGAAGCTGTCTCCTTTGTTTGAATCGATGAACTGTCAAAAGTCTAAGGGTGGAGAAGAAAGTAAATGTTATTGTGCAATGATCAATAAAAGTAGACTTGAATATGAGAGAGCCGTGTATCCGTCATCTGTGATGCTTCCTCTGGGCTGTAGCTGCCCTCAGCACAGTCTGTCTGTTTCTACCCACCCCTCTGTAGTCAACTGGCGTGGTGCGTTCACATAACTCTACGTGGGAGAATAGATGGAAGAAGGCGAGAGACAGGAGGCCAGGCCGTCTTGTCTTTTAAGAAGGGGGGGGGAGGTTACAGCATGTGGAGGTGGAGGTGTTAAAATGCTGCGTGTGTGTTAGAGGTGGAGATGTTGTGGGTAGATACGGTGGACAGCTGGATTGCATCTTCTGGTCCTGACGGATTCACACCATCAGAGGAACATCGCATGCTGATGCCTGTGAAGTCGGTGACAATCAGCCTCCCCCAGATACACATCAGATGCCGTTTCCTCAGGAAAGGCAATAATCTCGGTGACTTGTGGTGCTTAAAGTGGGGTGAGCTGACCCCCAAGTGTCCTTGATGTTCCAGGGGAATTGGAGGGGAGGCTTTGAAGACGTATAGGGAAGGCTGCTATAATAAGCAGCTCGTGTGTTCACACAGTATAGGTAGGAAAAAAGCCCATGAGATGTGCCTCAGTGGGATAAAATGGAGGTCAGTGGCCTGATGTTTTTAAAGAAAGTTAGGCATCAAAGAATAAAGCCGGTGTTATTCTATACTTTTTATCAAATGCTGTAACAAGACCCAAACCAACAATAACAAATATCAGATAATAAGCACATACGGTGTCTTTCTCTGGGCTCTAGAGCTCATTTGGTTTTCAAAAAGTGAACACAACAATGAGCCTCACACACTGTTACAATACCTTTTTACTACAAACATGGGCTCTGTACACCAGCTGGAGGAAACACAACCACACCAAATGTGTATTATCCACAGCTGAAAACGGTCCCTAAAAATCTCTAGTTACTCCTATTTGAGTAACTTTTGCTGAAAACTAAAGTGGTCAACTGTTTTTTTCAGATAAATAGAAGGTAAATCATTCCTTTGTAAGTTAATAAATGATCCTACACACTTTAAACAACCAGCTGGCTTAACTAAGCATGTTTAAAATGTGAAAGCACCGCTGTTTCTTGACATCTTGACAAAAGTTGACATTTGGGAAATTGTTGTTTTATCACATTTACACCTGGTAATAATATATGATCTACAGTATATCGACATAACTTATTCGGATGAAAAAAAAAGTATTATGAAGGCAGTGGGATCGGAATGCAACTGGTATAACCCCAACTAGTCGTCCAGCTTGTTTTGTGATTGGATCTCAGCCAGGTGTAACTGCAACACACAGAGAGTGGCTTAGGGATGTCACCATATCAGATTTTCACTACACGATTATCATGAGCAAAAGAATTGACTATGACAGTATTGGCCATATCTATAAATTTGTATGAAAAATAATGAAGTCAGTCAAATTCATAGGAATGTATGTTGTATGTAGTTCCGATGTTGGAGTGTTAACCGGATAGTTACTGGTGCTGGATTATTTACAGTATTATCATATGTGTATCATAACATCCATCCATTATCTATACACCGCTTAATTCTCTGTACGGTCGCGGGAGGGCTGGAGTCTATCTCAGCAGACTCAGGGCGAAGACAGGGGACACCCTGGACAGGTCGCCGGTCTATCACAGGGATACACATGGAGACAAACAACTAAGCACACTCTCATTCACACCTATGGAGAATTTAGAATCATCAATTAACCTCAGCATGTTTTTGGACTGCGGGAGGAAGCTGGTGAAAACCCACGTTACACTCCACACAGAAAGATCCCAGGCCCAGCCCGGGACGCGAACCGGGGATCTTCTAGCTGTGAGGCGACGGTGCTAACAACCGAGCCTCCGTGCAGACCTGTATCGTAACATGACATCAATATTTATTTATTTCTATCGTCATTACTGATATACCGCAACATGTACAGTGTGACTACACTCTGACGGAAAAAAATCTGAAAGTTGAAAGGTCACCTAACTCTTCCTTCTTGTCTTCTTGTGAACTCAAGCAAGCCCAACAAAAGCTACAGGTTCTAACCATGGATGTATTCGGGAGAACTGGATACTGGATGTAAAGATGGTGCCTGCTCAGTTGAATTAAAATGACTTGCCTCACACATGAACCAAAAAAGTTTCTGGCCTCTGGGTTTGCTTTCGTGTTTACAAATGTAAAACCTCCATTGATACAAGATCATAATACGAAGAGTAAAATCCCAGCTAGTTTGCAGTTGGAGGTGTCTTATCAATAGTTTTACTGGTGTCTCTGCTGTAATGTTCGTGTATGGGGAAAATCCTTTTTGCACTGCAAGGGATTACTTCATTGCAATTCAGCGAGTGACCACTGGGACAAATTAGCAGCACCATATGCAGCTCTCTTAATAAACCAGGGCAGTAGATTAACATTGCCTCAGTGGTGGGGAAAATAATAGCCCAGCATTACAGCAGCAGTGTTTCCCCTTGACTTTGCGCGCACCGCGTTTGTGCATGACAAGTCTGCCAGCCGCACCGGAATAATTTGCATATTCAGATTGGATCAAATTGTGGCAGAATTGAGATAACAAGTGTGCATTTTAATACCAGGTGTAAATGCAAAGAGCCATGGATTGGACATTATTATCCAGATAACGTGTGCGGATGCAGATTGCATGTTAATGACAGGTGTAAATGGAGCTTTTGTGAGCAGATTTTTTCACTATCAGTTCTACACGTCTTGCTTTGCACAGGAACATTTCACCAAGTAAAAAACACATCTATCTATGTTAAATTCAATGAACTGGCCAGCGGGTCCATCGTCTCACACTGCATCCATGCTCGATTTTTTTTTTATTGCAATGTACATGGTCTCATAGGTGTCTGCAACTTCAGCACTCAAATGTACTTTTATATTAAAATAGTCCTTTTATTTAGGTCTCGTCAAGGTTTTATTAAGTAGAACACAAAACTTTCAAGACTAAATGTTAGCGTTTGCATAGGGATTTTGCCCCCTCCTCTGTCTCCTGTGCCGTGCAGTCTGCACAGGGCCCAGTTGTCATCATGGATGGCAGTGCTCAGCGGGGGCTGGAGTTGACTAACTAGGCCAGCTATATAAAGTGGATGAATCTTACTTTTGAAATGGTTGCCATGGAATACTTACAAGATGCTGCAGTGCAATATGGGATACTCTAGAGCAAGCCTGTATGTCTTTGTGTGTAAGTGTGTGTGTGTGTGTGAGAGAGAGAGAGAGAGACTGGAAGCACATCTTGGGTTGTTTACTAATGAAAGACACAGCCAAAGAGGAAACAGCCTTAGTGTGCGCATATATCAGTTTCTGTAGAAAGACAGAGAGAGGCTGAGGATGCCTTTACTCCTGCTCATGAGAGGATATTGCTAGAAAATGTCATACCTGTCGTGTTTCCTAAATAACATTTATCAAATCGCGAGATCACATTTAAAGAGCAACACAGCCATCTTTTAGTGTAGTTTACAATCTGAAAGCTCACGACAGCCAGACCTTTCACTAATCCCATTGATATTCAGAGCCGCCTGCCTTTGTGTGAGAGCGAGCATCGGCATGTTCACATGTTGAATTCTCACATCCCAGGAATGGCAGGCGGAGATCAATAAGACTCTAGCTTTACTGAAGTCAGCTTTCTCTTTAAAGTACAGACAGCTCAGGTACAGAGTGAGGGGGAAACAACAAATGGTGCTCCAACCAGCCCAGCTTGTCATGTCCTCATGCTTCTTTGTCACGTCTGATTTCAATCAAAAATAATGAAGTTACTTCTCCTTGTCTCAGCCCTCGTGGCTGCAGTGCTGATTTTGCAGACGCAGTCATGCGAAGCCCAAAGCAATTTGCAAACGAGAAGTTTAAGTAAAGTTAAAACAGGGTTTTTCGACCTGTGAGTCACAGTTCATATCAGGACCAATTTGGACGGTAACCTCCGCTTTTCTCCACTTTGATCTGTCAAAACTGTAGGATACTTTGACCTTCATCAATCGATTCAGGCAATGAAATGGAACTGAAACGGTTTGAACATGGCTGGGAGGAAGGGCCTTTGATGGTGGAAGCCAGGTGAACACATGGTGCTTTCGGTATTTTGTAATTAATGCTAAACGGGTGTTACACATCAGAGGAATATAACTGAGATGAAAATGGAGCCAAGGGAAGCCAAGGGTCCTCTGAAGATGTGGCATTTTTCCAACACTCTCAGTCCCTTCACATTTGTACGCACTCATGAACCACACATGCATTTGGGCTGCAGGAAGCTACTTTCAGTTTTTCCTAAGCCGTAGTTCATGCCACCCAAATAGTCTTTATATTCAAGGAAGTAGTTTCTTCTGGTCCATGAGTAAAACTACTAAAGCACTGAGTTTTGCTGACTGCTCAATCAGAAGCCTACAGACTGCTACAACAACTCTACAGCTTTTACTCAATCCCAAACATTGGTTGTTGTCCAGTGGAAGTTGACACAGTAATAAATTACTCTGAAAGTCACACAATGTTGTCTTCTCATACACAACTGTGCCTCAAAGCCAACCATTTGTCATCCTTTATGGGTGTATTTTGCCCGATTATTGTGAATAAAATGTAGCAGAAATGCAAACAGACAAAAACGACCAAAATTGGTAGGGACCAGAAGAAACTTGTACTGCTGATAATACTTTTATATTAATAATATATGTGTAGCATGAAAGGCAGTGCACATTGTGACTAACCCTGAAAGAATTGCTCATTCATTCTGCAGCTCCCCCTATAGTGTTGTAGCTTCTTTCGGCTCATTGTTTTGGTTTTACAGGCCACAGCCTCGTTTCCAGGAAGCTATTTTCACTAAAAACCCTTCTCTCTCTTGCTCTTACTCACAGTAAACAGTAGACAGACAAAAATAGCATATAGCTATTCAACTGCAGTAGAGCATTAACAGCAACAGTGTCAGATTTTTTTCACATTATTTGGTGGAGACCAAAAACAGAGTGAAAAACAGAGTGAATATTGGACATTCAACAGGCAGCCAGAAACTCTTATTCACATGAGGGAAAATGTTAGACTAAGCTTCAAACTGCTGGTCCAACTGCTTGCTGTATAACTTTGTGAAGTGATGTGTCAGTGTTGTGTTTAACAGCTTTAATTTGCATCCAAGTGGACAAGACATCCATTAATACAACTTTACATTGACCAATCGCCCTTTATCGTGGCTTATTTAGCAAAATCCAATATCCAGTCTCTTCAAGCAAAGACCAAAGTTTCATCAAATCATTGACACTGTTGTAGCCCATAATCTGTTTGGTTTTTGCAAAACTCAGCTTCACTAAAGGGATTCCCTGTTTTTATACAGGTGTGAGCATATTCTAAAAACTTGGGCCTTGTCTTTATTCTTGCCTCAGTGTTGTTTGGTAGATGTATTGACATAGTTGTATGCTCTCATCTCTTATCCTATTGTAAAATCTAAATCCTATCTTTGATCAAGGTCAATGTCTAGTATCTGAGCTTCAAATTTGCAGTGAAATGAAAGTTTGCATTTTTATCTTCAGTAAATGACATATTTCCGAGTAAAACAGAATATGTGGGAGAGCTTTTGCTGGGATTGAGACTGAAATCAAATCCTTGGGATGTGATTGGTTCGTTTTGAAAGTGGGCAGTGCTTAACAAATGCATTGATGCAATGTGGAGCTGAGGAGAGATATGGAATTCAAAAGGACTAGCTCGCTGTTAGCCTCCATACACTCTTACTTGTCAGACCAGTGGCCTGTAATATGAAGCAAGTTCAACTTAACCAGGATATGTTTTGGCTATATGGCTTCACTTAACCAAATAACAGCAGTCCTACTGCAGAGTTTCTGAATTTAACCGAGTGTGTTCACATGAGAGGGGCGGTGTTGGACGCAGATGACCATTTGTCAACATGCACAAGTCCAGAGTTGCATATTTCTCACAAGAAGTACTATAATCTACACCCAATGCGAGGAATTTAAAGCAGCTTTGCTATTGCAGCCAAAGCCAGAAAGGAAAGCTGGCGAAAAATCAACTGTGTAAGTCCAGAGGCTTATCAATATCATGGCCCCATCATTAAAGCACAGGTAGATCTTACTATGATTACAACTGTGTTTGAAATTAAATGTATTGCTTAGATATAACCTGTTCCTGTGGCTGTATGACAGTTTGAGCCTGGCAGCAGCCCTGCCGGAGCTAAACGTTCTTGTGAACAAGTAAAGAACAAAATTAAATACACCATCCAAGCCGGTAAGTAGGCTGACTGCAAATCTTAAGGTCAACACTTTCAAGACTTTAGTGCTTTAATATGTCTCTGCTGTAGGATTATATCGCTACACAAAGGCCTATTGAGCAATTTTCTGGGTTTGAAATTGCTTGTAGTCACCAGAAAAAAAGAAATAAGCAGGGAAGACTCCAGTTCACCCACTCAGAATCTCAATATCTCTTATGTATGCTCATCAGGAAAAGAAACTGGTTTAGACTGACTCTGAAAAACTCTTGCCTTCAGAAGAAACTTTCTCACTGTCTGCACAATGAGCTTCACAGGATTTTCCAGGAATGCTGATATTTTCCAACAGAATTGATCGGTCAGTAGGCAATGTTTTAATACACGTTGATCTCTTATCTTGAGTGTAACCTGCTCTGAAGCAGATTAGGCATTCAGCATAAGTTACCATGGAGATATACCCCGTTAAGAAGCGATCCACTGCATAGAGTTAATCCTGAAGTTACCTTCCCAACCTCAAATCCTGCCTTCAGGACAAGGAAGTTAAATCCACACTCAATCATCTTGCTGTCATACAGCTCCAATGACTACCAGTTAAAGCTAAAATGGGGTTTTATATATCAGGCTTAGTTAGCTGGTCACCCTCACACACGTTTGATTGGATAAAATACAGTGACCAGCAGCTGTAGCTTCCTCCATGCTACAACCTTATTCAACTTAAACAGTCAGTTACTGTATAACTGATGACAGTACTCTACCGTAGAGGTTTACTGTTTAATACTGTGACCAAACTTTTCAGTAATAATAGTATTTCTATAATTTTCCCATAAATAACAATGTGTCTTTTATATTTATGTTTCAGAATTGGGATCTACCGACTCTGTTTAACATTTGAAAATGAATATAGCACAAAAAAACCCAAACAACAAGGGATAAAGAATGATGCAAATTATATTTTCATGGATTTATTCAAAATCGACCATGTATGACTAATTGTATTATTTTAAATATATTTAAGAAACCAAGGAAAAAATATTTGCTTTAATGAAAAGAACATCTTTTGTTCAGATCAACCTGTCAGTTTTTACAGCAGCTAATAGTAGTTAATGGTCATTTTTGGTCAGGATGCCAACAAAAAAAAAATCACATTTTACTGTATTTAGCTGTATTTTGGACAATCAGTACGCTACTGTTAGACTTTGCATGTACTTTAAGAGTAATTCCTTGCAGATCAGGGAGGCATTCCAATGTAGAAAATCTTTTTTTTCAAGTGTGTAACAAAAGATAAATGTAGTCGACACAGTGACAAAAAAACAAAACAACATAATTTTATTAACACTTCAAGGTTCAGCTCATGTAAATCAGTCTCCCTTCAATCCACAGCACTTTTGGTGTGACTTGGCTTTGGTGCTGGCTGGTAGCAGAGTGTCTGACATGTACATGCTGTTCTGCACACATGTAGAACCTTGTAATGATGCCTGTTTTAAGCTTTACTCTGAATAACCTAATAATGTAACAGTAATATTTGACTGTACTGTGTTTTATACTAGAAACTTGGTGAGATGTGAATGAACAGTTCTGCTGCCTGACTGGAAGTAACCCACAGACTGCAGCTCGACACCCACACACAGACTCACATACAAACACTCGCACTTTCCTCATTAATTAATTAATTTATTCCCTGTCTCGCAGTTGGCTGCGAGCTAGAGTTGGAAATTATAAAATTTCGACTCCCTCATTTCTCTCCAATTTCACTCCAATTTCTTCCCCATTCTGCGCTCCCGCCCTCTAATTTCTGCCTCTCCTCTGCCGTCTCATTGTGCTCTCTGCTTTCCTTGTTAGCTCTGCTCGGGTCTCTCACCTCTCATTAGCTTCTCCTCTGCTGACTGGAGGCACCTGTCCTCAGGTCCCACTGCGGATATCTCAGCCTCTGTTTAAATCAATTTCCATGTTAAATAGCTGCTGGAGGGGCCGGGTGGGAGGCGGGCTGGGCGCCGTGGTCGGGGATGGGTGGAGGGAGGTGGTGGAAGAGGTTGAGACGTTACAATGAGCCACAACTCTTTCACACCGCTGACCCTCCAGGCTGATCCACAGCTCCTGTCGTGTTCTCTCACTCCGTCTATCTCGTTCTCTCCCCTCTCCCCCTCTGCTGGTTTGGCCTTTTATCACTCTGTGTTCTCCCCTTTGGCTTTTCTCTTTCATTTTATTTCCCTGCATGTCCTCCTCTCTCTTTTTTTTCTTTTCCTTTCTTTGACTTCCATTCTCCCAGCGCGGCCCAGGGCATGTTCTCATTTCAGATGAGAGCTAAAA
This sequence comes from Chromis chromis, assembly GCA_900302755.1. Taxonomy (NCBI): domain Eukaryota; kingdom Metazoa; phylum Chordata; class Actinopteri; family Pomacentridae; genus Chromis; species Chromis chromis. The sequence continues at coordinate 9,908 of OMNN01024894.1, forward strand.
AGAGTTGTGACAAGGTGGTGTGTGTGCATTTGTTTGTTTGTGTGTTTGGTCCCTGAGTTGTTCAGCCGGGGAGCTGCTTCACATCTTAATCTCGTCCTCACAAAAACTTGTTTTGGCTACAACTATAGCAATGCCATATAGACTTGTCTCATTATTACATGCCGGGTTACTGTACACGTCATGGACCATTACCGTTTCAATCATACGATGACATGCAGACTGATTTCAACAATTTTTCTGCCAATACAAACAGCCACGACAATCTCAAATAACCTTGTAAGTTCACGGAAACGGAATTATACATAGAAAATGTCATGTGCATTAACTTAAATGTCAGAGTGTCCTAGTGTCTCTCCAAGATGTGCTGCATCACAGATTTAGCGTCCTACTTTACAGACGGAGGGTGAACACCATTACAAACACGGTCATGTTGAGCTGCTAGTTTTGGCCCATTAAGCAACACATTAGATGATCACATTTAAATTACATGACCCTGTAGGATCGAAGTGAAGCAGGTTGTCTGAAGCTATTTTGACTCTTTATTTTTAGGGGTAAGTTCAGTAAAATAATAAAAAACACATAGTGCATGCATAGTGTGCATATACCAGTAAATATATACCGATCAGGCATAACATTATGACCACCTGCCTAATATTGTGTTGGTCCCCCTTATGTGGTCAGAAATGCTCTGAACCATTGGACATGGACAAGAGGACCTCTCAGGGTGTCCTATGGGGTCTGGCACCAGGATGTTGGCAGCGGATCCTTTGGGTACTCTGGGTTGTGCAGTGGGGCCTCTGTCAATCCAACTTGTTCAACTGCATCCTGTTGATGCTTGATCAGAATGGGGTCTAGGAAGTTTGGAGGTCAAATCAACATCTTGGAAGATGTTCCTAATTGTTTAATGTTTTTGCCATGTGGTGGGGTGCATTTTCCTGCGGGGGTAGGCCAGTGACATTCGGGATTTCCATTTGCATGAGGGAGTGTGCTTGATCTGGGACAATGTTTATTTGGGTGTCTAAGTCTCATCAACACGGATGCCAAAATCCAAAGGTAGTACCAATATGATCAGTGTTATTCATTTCACCTGTCAGTGGCCATAATGTTGTGGCTGATCGGTGTACCTACAGTGGTATGTGGCTGTGCAGATAATTTGCTTGTATTTGTGCAGGTTTTCAGATATCCCTGTCTGAGATTTCCACTGCTGATCAAATGCAGGGATGAATTTTGATTGTGTCTCCTCTGATCAATCAAACAAGTCCATCTAGGTGGCACATAATCTACAGTTACTGATGCACCCTCATCCATCTGAAGTACCCGTCTCTTCTAAAACATGTTCTTACTAATAAATCATAAACGACATGTTGCTTTACACTGCTGTGTACATACAAATATTCTTTTTTCATATTTTTCCAGTAATAATCTATAAATCATCTATAAACTGTAAATATATAATATCAATAATCAAGTTTATATTCAGTTTGTTTGCTTACTAACTAGGTTTCATGCACTCATGTAGTTTTCATGTAATGGGCAACTTACTAGTCATTATAAATTTACTAAAGATCTCCACCACACCAATTTGTAATCCTCTTTGGCTGTTTGGATTTAAAAGAGAGAGAGAAAAAAGACAAACATGTGGAAACAAACACAGTTTCCTATTTTTAGTCGAGACAGATTATTTTTTTGTAGGATGAAATCTGACTTTAGCTGGTGTTATATGTGGTTTACTATTCTAGCCTTTCCATCTGTACTGAGATTAATCCCACCAGTCTAGCTGTGTGATAATAAAAAGAAACTTTAAAGTAAATAAATGAATGCAGAAATACATATTTAATAAATGTACAAATGAGAAATAAATACATTTTGATAATGAGACCGGACAAAGGACATAATTAAATGAATGTTTGGATTTATTTCCATACATTTAATCCTATTTATTCTATTTCTGTACTTTTACATTTCTTCCTTTATTTACTCTTCATTGATCTATGCCTGTATTATTGCATTTCTTCATGTATTGTGTCTGTACTTCTGTGTCTATATGTTAATTGGGTTGGCGGTTTAGCCTCAGTCTAAACCTGGATTGGTCACATGAGGGAATCAGACAGAAGCAAATGATTCCTATCAAATCTGTTTCAAATCTACATAGGCTCTACCCATCTTTTACTTAAATGCAGTTTACTGAATTGTAGAAATAAAGTAAAGACATTAAATTAATGTACTTGTATCCTTTTTCATTGGCATTTTTTATTTATTGACGTATTCAAATATTTATTTCTGCATTCATTTAAAAAAAATTTATATACTATAAATAGTTTTTCATCCTTCATAGATTTTCGTTACATTCAGTAATTGAACTCTTTATGTATCCCTTAGCAACTGTGGAAGCACAAGTACCCCTCATTGGATACAGCAGTGACTCATATCTGCAAATAACCATTGCTACAGTGATCGGAGGTACGCGGACGCATTGTGGAAAAACTCAGGCATTCTGAGAAATTATTTCCATTATAAGAAGAATGGGTTAGAAACCGCCGATGTACAAAACTTGCAGCCAACAATTTTTAGATTATGTTCTTTGGTAGAAAGTAGTCTAATGGAAATTGTTCACCTCAAGGTCAGTGGATTGGTCTGAGTCAAAGCGGCATTTTTTTTGGTGGAAACATGTTTTACTGAGGAGTTGTTTGGCTATTAGCTTTTAATACTATGAGCACCACAAATAAGACTCTATTCAATGCCACAACCTAGAAAATGGAAACCAAAACTATTGGCAGGCCAAGACACCAGTAGAGGAAGTTGAAAATTCCACTTTTTTAAAAATAATCTGACAGGAATGACCCTTTGAATCAAGGCTAAAAACCTCAGTTTATTGGTAATTTCGATCAAATTTTGCTCCCTTTTATCTGAGCTCTGTATCCTGTTCTTTCAGATTTTCTTTTGAAATCATTAAATAATATGCAATAACTAATATTGTATTGGTGAAAGCAAGCTCACATGCTGACTCTATGCTAATGAAATTTCTCATCTAGTTTATGGAAGATCACCGGATTAATGCAGGGATAACAATTCCTGAACCGAGCTGGTTTTAGCTCCTCCACACCCCCTCATCATGCTCTGTGATTACATGAGTGAAGCAGCCTCCAACTCCTGGACTAACAGCTGTATTTGTTTGTGTGTTGAGGATACTGACAGCCACTCAGACTTCTCGTGTAATGAACACTCCAGCAAGCGTGCTGTGCTATTGTCACCAAGTGTAATTATGGCCTTGTTCCAGATTAGTGCGCACACAATGCAAATTACACGTTAATCGCCCAACGATGTGTGTGTGTGTGTGTGTGTGTGTGTGCGCGCATTAGTGTCGTTTATGGCTTGCATCTACGGTGTTAGTTTCCAGCGTGCAAACCCTGCTGAGCACCCTATCTGATGAGATTAAAGATTAATTACTCCCCCTTAATCCCCATATAAAGGAAATGAGCCTGGTTGCAGATAAGCCCATCACCTAAAGATTCATGAAATGTTGTATAAACTCTAGTATTAGATGAATGTAAAACACACAAACACTCATGCATATGCAGATACACACCTCGCACGCACACACACACACACACACACACACACACACACACTGAAACACACTTATATGCAGTGGAACGTCTGAATATGATGGATACTGACAGGGACTCAGAAATACCCTCTGCAACATTTCACTATCACTTGATCATTCTGCATTTACAGTATAGTGTGTTTATTCAGCTTCATGCCTCACGGGAAGAATTCATTATAAATCACTGTAGCTCAAATAAACTCATGCCCTCACACTGCAGCTTCCAATGAGTATTGGATTTGGATCAGGCTTGGTGTGGCGTGGCTTAATATTCACAGGCTGAGGAGGTGAACTGAGGTGTTTTATTCTATAGGCTGGAGTTGTCACGGGTCGAGCTGGTATGTGAGTCACATGTGTCTCCATTGTAGGGTGGGAGCTTTGATCGAATTGTGCTGTAGGAAGGGGGAAGACAAAGGATTGTGCTGATTTTACAGTGTTGTTATCACGTCAGCTTTAGCCTGTTGTCATTTCACATGGTTAAAAATGAAGCATCGTTAAAAATCTAAAACCAAAAAAAAAAATATTTAGCTGGGATTCTTAAGCTGATCTTCGTTAGCTTACGACATTCACAAGAGCTTTAATCTTGTGTCTTAGTGTTGTGGATGTCAGCTTAAAACGTAGCTGGGCGTGGCAGCGAATATGCTCTCTGAAAGGAGAATCCCATGTTTCCTCCGACAAAGCTGCTGAAGAGGAGTTAATGAAGCATTGTGCTTCCTCCAGTGTCAGGATGGCAGAGGGCACCGTGACAAAGGAGAGGAGGAAGCAGTGGAGGAAAGGAAGAGGCGTTTCTAGGGTAATGGGATGCAACCTGCTCGGAATGTTCTGAAAGAAAATGTGACCATGTGCACAGCGAAAAATAAATCGTCTGTATGTTTCTGTGCAGTACAGGGTGGAGACAGGTTTCTGTATCGCCACTTCTACCTTCCACCCCAACCTCCCCCTACAGTCTGCTGTCTCTTGTTTTCTTCTCCCAGACCTGTCAGGCAGAATAGAGTCACATCTGCTCCCCATATCTCCTTCAAGTCAGAGGGACACAGTTGGCAAAGCTACCAGCTGCTGGCCAAGAAATGCATGAGTGTGTGCAGTGTGCACGCAAGATTGTGTGTGCGTGTGGGTGTGTGCCTGCGAGTGTCGATGGCGAGTAGTTAACCAGCACTTGTCACAAGGGACATCATTAGGCTTCACTCGGCAGAAAGAGGGATAAAGATGGAAGCAGGAGGAGAGAGGGAAATTAGAACGGCATCCACTGCCGTCTAATTCCAAAAAGAAGCTCCTACTCTCGTGTTGTTTGGTTGCTTATGTGTGTGCAAGTGTATCTAGTTTAGTTTTCCTCCCTTGCTCTGTTCTGCTCTCACGCCCACACGACTTACTTTTGCTTCAGCAACAGATTGCAGGCTCCTAACTACGTTGTGCCGCTGACATCTTTTGCTCTTCCCCACCCGCATTTTCAAGAGAAAGCAAAGGCTTAGGCTTAGTGATCAAGAGAAGTAATAGCTGGGCTTAAAGTAGAACTGAAAATTGAATCCTCCTTTTTGTAAAAGGAAATATGTTTCCGTGAGGCACTAGCTATTGTGTGAAGTTTTCCATTTATAAAAAGAATTTTCATAATTGTGGAAATGGCAGCATGAGAGCTGGCAGTGCAGCTCACATGTCACAGCCTAGTATTCATGCAAGACGTGTTTTTCTTTTAGTCCAACAAGGACTTGTAGCATAGATGACATTGAAGAGGGCCTGGTGTAATGATTGGAATGTGGAGAATAGCAAGATAGGCTTACTATGTTTCACTCTTGGAGTCCTAGTTTCCTGATGGATACTGATTGGTTCTACATGGTTGTTTCTTTCTATACCTGAGTTAGTGGACACTCAGATGTAATGGTGCCACGTTACACAAAAAAGGGGTCTAACTAGCCTTCTGTCTTTCATTGGTCCACTTGGTTTCATTGTTGATGACAGACTGTTAAAATCAAAGACGGTATATAAAAGATAGACCCACTGGTTTGTGGACGACTAAGCAAGACTAACAAGCAAAGTGGATCTGACTTGGAGAACCAGAGCGCGAACACATGGTGATAAGGTTGCCCCGCCCTAAAGCATACCCTGCTTTATCATCTATTTTCCTCTAAATGGGATTTATAAAATGATCATTGCTGTATTCAAAAAGTAAACTCCACAAGTATTGCAGTACAAGGGAAACTATTGTGCTTTCAAAATCTATGCAAACTGTATACGAAGCTCAATGAACCCTCCATGGCATAACCCATAAGTTTCCTGATTAGCAGTTTTATTGGTCAGTGGGATGGACATTAAGGATGGAACAAAAGAGATGGAGTGTAAGTGACACTGGTGGGATTCTCCTGTGATGGGACCCACCTGTCCCTCAAATACCCCTTTTCCACCAAGAAGAACCAGGTGCTAGTTTGGTGCTGGTGCTAGTGCTGGTGCTTAGTTGGTTCAAATCTTGCACCTCCTAATAACCTGTTTGCTTTTCCATTGGCAAGGAGCCAAGTTAGAGCCACGCCATTGCGACTACGCTTGCATCGATTACATAGCAGTTAAACAAACGCAATAGGTTGATGATAATATCTATGTTTATCTTTATAGATGGTCTTAAGGCTGATTGCGAGGCGGAAGTCGCCTGTTGCCTGGGCACATCCGCGATCGCGCTACTGGTGGGACACAATTGTACCAGATTTCAGCGTTCAACAGTTTGTGCAAAACTTCTGTGTGTCCCAGGAGTCATTCAAATACATCTGCGATCGGACACAAAAAAACACTTGTGTGTCCCTTTCCACCATTGATCATTGGTCACGATAACCCCGCCCCCAGCCCCTGACGTACTCAGTTCTTAGCCCTGGCCCAGCAAGGAGTTGGTGTTTGCTAAGCACCAGTTTTTAGAACCTGGAGCCGGTGCTTAGGTGGTGGAAACACAAAGAACTGGAGCTAAGTCAGGCTCTGGCTCCGAACTAGCACTGGAACCAGCTCGATGGAAAAGGGGTAAGATTGGCCACTCCCTCAATGATACATAACATCAAGACTTAATGCAAATTATACAGGCAATTTGTGTAAAAACATGAAAATTAGCCATTGAGGCCACACCACTTTTTGTAGCAGGCTGTAAACATGTTTACATCTATTGTAAGGTTGGATATTTTAACATGGATGTCTATGGGGATTAAATCGCTTTTGGAGCCAGCCTCAAGTGGACATCAGAGGGACTGCAGTTTTTGGCACTTTAGTGTTAGCTTCGTTTTTCCGCCTGGAGCTTGCTTCTTGATGGATCGCAGCGAGTGCTTCAACATCAGTGCCATGGTTCATTTGTATCCACAGACTAATAGGTTTTACGGTTCAATACAAATTGGATCACTAATGGCAGCTCCAGGGTCAGTTTTCTGTAATACAAGAATGCTGACCTGTTTAGCATGAGGTGAATAATCAGGCTGGTTCCAAATCAGCTATGTGACATTTCACTCAAACCAGGCATGCCGACATTGTGGTACGTTAAGGGACTTTTCGAGTTTTTAATCACAGATCACACAGAGGGAAACATTATTGTGAAAATACAACAACTATTGTACACCTGAAAACGCTGGTCGAGAAGCGTTAACTAAAAGTGATATTAAAAGCTATTTTTATTGCCTGCCCTCACAGATATTGCACCAAATTATACTAAAACTTCACACCTCATGGGGGACACATATGTAGGTCACACTGTGAATGCAGAAAAATAAATAAAACTTTAATATCTTAATTATATAAGTATGCACAAAAATCCCCACAAAGCATGGCTCTACTCATTTTTAGCAAAAACGTCCCACTTTCACGCTTTTCATAATGAAGGGAGACTGGAAAAATGCAGCATTAGGCTGCAAAATCCCAAGATACATCTGAAAGTAGTGTGACGAGCCATTAAACCCACTTTTGGACAGATGGAAAATAGCAGACAGATTTAATGGGAGAAGATGCTTTCTACAAAGGAATAAAGCACTTCTGCTTCACTGCACCCTAACTTCTACAGCAACGACCTGCCCTGCAGCTCTGGACTACAGAAAAAGAAGAAGGAGCATACATGGGCAAAAAGAAAAGGTGGACAAAAATAGAAGAAGAAAATTGCCGCGGAAAGAAGCAAAGCAAGAAAAGGAGAAACAAAAAAAAAGGCTAGAGTCAGTTTGTCCTCTTTGTAGTTCATAACAAAGCACGCTGAGCTGTACAAAGCTCCTCTACCCCCCCACACTCCCTCGACTTTGAGTTGGGAGTATTCAGACTCGGGGACCGTAGCAGGCTCCAGTGCTCGTGTTTCATCCCTTGCATATGAGAAGGAATGAGGCTTTGTATTATAGCGGCACAGCTCAGATGAATATTACTTAAGCCCACGCACACAGACAATGCATGACCATAAATAAATAATACCCATCTCGCCATGCTCCGCAGCATTAAGAAGTACAGGAGAGAGACAC
>OMNN01024895.1:0-17848 GCA_900302755.1 Chromis chromis
GTGGATCCTTTGGGTACTCTGGCTTGTGCAGTGGGGCCTCTGTCAATCAAACTTGTTCCACTGCATCCTGTTGATGCTTGATCAGAATGGGGTCTGGGAAGTTTGGAGGTCAAATCAACATCTTGGGCCATTGTCCTGTTCCTCAAGATGTTCCTGATTGGTTGATGTTTTTGCCATGTGGTGGGGTGCATTTTCCTGTGGGGGTAGGCCAGTGACATTTGGGATTTCCATTTGCATGAGGGAGTGTGCTTGTTCTGGGACAATGTTTATTTGGGTGTCTAAGTCTCATCAACATGGATGTTAAAATCCAAGGTTTTCCAGCAGAACACCACATAGTACCAATATGATCAATGTTATTCACTTCACCTGTCAGTGGTCATAATGTTGTGGCTGATTGGTGTATATATACTATGTCATTGTTGTGCAGCAAATTTTCCGAAAAATAAAAGATGTACCAAGCCAAGAAGCATGAAGCTTAGCTGGATGACATCAGTGTAGGCCACAGAGTACAGTCCTCCCATTAATGTGTAAAGGATTGCCACAGATGCAGAGATTCCAACAGACAGGGAGGAGGAGATATCCATGACCACGCTGACTGTCCCACCTGAAACCACAAACATGCATTCAGAGTGAGGCATTCATGACTCTAAACTGATGTCAGGATGCTATTCTTTCTACTATTTTCACCGTAACTTTAAAATGATCAATTTTAGCACCTAGCATGATGCTAGTACTAGTGTCTTTGTTTCTGACTTACCCAGTGCACCAAGAATGCACGCTACCCACAAGATATCTCCCAGGAGAGCGGGAATGAAGAGAACAGCGCCTACAGTGTTGCCATATTTCTCTTGAAATGGGTCCATGAGGGTAACATAGTTCTTCGAGCGCATGGGTTTGATAAAGAAGAGTCCACCTGAGATCACACAGATGCAAACATTTTAACTCTGCTGTGCCCAACCACAACTTTTGAAGCTGCTTAAAGATGGTAACAAACATTTCCCCGAGTGCCAAACATAGTAATAAATAAGTCAATTATAAGCACCTTAACGGCAATATTGGTAATAATGTCATCTCTAAAATAAACAGAACCAAGCATTTGGCATTTTAAAGCAATGACATTTACAGTTTATGAATGTGTGTTGATTTTTTCTGGAATCATTATTTAGGATTGTAAAGTTCCATTTTGTACCATCTGAGAAGCAGTGTTTGATTTCACTCACCTAAAATCAGGTTCATTGCAAAGGCAAAAGGCCCGATGGCCCATACCAACCCCTTTGTCGGATCGTAGACCACTTCAGCATTACCCAAAATATAGCCTCCTCCCACCCATGTGGCTGCAAAACATCATGACACATACAGCTAGTGAGAAACAAAACTAATAAAATCAACTCCACCTATTTGTAGATTGATATGATTGAGATTCCAAAACATTTATCCACCATGTTCACTGATGTCACAATTTGAGCCACTAAATGACACCCAATTACAACTAATTAGGGCTACTTTTATCGACAGTGCTCATTAATGATGTTATTATCTTCACTGTTGTTATTTTACCTGTCATAGTAAATATGCTGACCCATATGTTCAGGTTTCGCCCTCCCACCATTGCGACTTCACTACGGCTCCCAGGACTCTTCTGCTCTTCATGTTTAGCCTTCTTGGAGGCCCAGATGCCTGTTGCCAGTATGATCATGTAGAACACTCCTATGGACAGCAGTCCGAGCCAGTTTGCCGCCATCTTCAGTGTCTGTGGTGACACCAAGGAAAAACAACACATATCCCCTTTAAGTAAGTAATGCAAACAGTCATTCTCAGGTTTCACTTGAAAGTAAAAAATGGTTTTAGGATTTGCAGCTAAGGAAAAGGATTTGCCAATATTAGAACACAATGTGTGTGTAGATGGACGCAGAGCCGGCCCTGATCAATGTGGCGCCCTTGGCGAGATTTTGTATGGCACACCCCTCTGTCAGTTATTCACGTGCTGTAACAAGTGGTGTGGATAATAAACTTCTTGAATCAGACAGTCTTTAGTATACCATGAAATGCTTCATACACTTTATACTTCAACACACCCAGTTCATTGATCAACGGCAGGTAGTCATCAACCCCGCTGCTCTTCTCACTCAGGGTACCAAAAACATTCATAACCCTGAACTCCCATGGTGCATTGCAGCACGACAGTTCAGTCCTGTGACTGGCTCTGTGATCGCTACAATAAGCTTACAAAAGAAATTGAATAGCACTGTTTAGTAGTAATAATAATTTGGCATTGCTTTACATTTGAATCAATGTGAGCTTTTTCATTTTAAGAGTTAATAGTAATAACTAGTTTTAAAATTGGGCGGAAGCAAGTATGGGACTGTTGTGCTGCAATGCATTATGGGAGTTCAGGGTTATTAATGTTGTCAGCACTAGGAGTGTGGAGTGTAGCGGGGTTTATGGCTACCTGCCACTGGTCTGCATATGTATTTATGATTTCTGGGATATTGAATCTTAGTGTCAACACTAAGAAAAAAAAATATTTTGGAAGATGTTCAAAGAAACCTTCACTTTTGACTCCAATTTCAAACTACCCTGCAGCTCTGTTCAATTTAAAAACATTAAATATGAATACTTTACCAGTTTTGTGGCACCCCCTGGCACGATATAATCGCAATTTTGGGGTGCCTCCTGGGGCGCTGTGGCCTCCAGGGGGTGCCCCAATATTTTCCCAAATTTTGGCGCCCCCTGGAGGCTACGGCGCCCTTTGCATTTGCCTATACTGCTTATTGGAAGGGCCAGCCCTGGTTACAGGCCTCAAAAGTTGGTAAGATTTTGACCAAACACTGTATTTTAGTTTAGTATGAAATAAGGATACTTGCATCTTTCTGGGTCCCCAAAACCACCATCATTTAAAAATGTTGCACCTTTTTCTATTTACAATGGTCAATAATTTAAAAGTTGGCCTCTGCTGAAGCCATTCAACCATTTGAATCTGCTGGAAACATGTTTGGCTGTGTCCTTGCTAAATTTCACGGCTCTGGAAGTTATATTTCTGCAGGAATTGAACTCGAAATGTGGTTTCACAGCTAAGAATTTGAAATTTTCCAGGTGTGAAAAAATACAAAAATCTCAAAATTGAGCTAAAATGTTCTTAGTTTTTGGCCCCAATAAACACATTCATGATGACTGCACATAATATGAGAAACTGTAGTAACACATTCCATTAATTCTGTCTGATTTGACACAGACTGACCATTAAGTTTAATTTATTGGTATACTCAGATAACACTGGTGGATATGCTTTCTTACCAGTCTTGATTGTCTACAAAAGCGCGATATAAAACCAATGCATTATTATTATTAGTCATCAATAGTATGTCCTCATACACTAATGTTGACCTTTCTCATTTTCTGTTGTCTTCTCCAGATCCTGTGCACAAATTAAACTCCTTATTTCCTTTTTTCTAAGACAATCTGACAGTATCTGGTGGCATTTCAAATTTGAGGCATCTAAGATGTTTTTTAGAAGTGAGCATGTGGGATGCATCTTCATCCTCTTGGCTCAGCGAGTCTCGGTTTCTTGTTTGTGTGGGTGTGTGTGTGTTTACACAGCTCATAATGCCACTGAACTGTCCCTCAGAGTAATTAAGAGCTTACCCAATGATCCACTCAGGCAACACAGGGGATTGGCTCCACTCAATACCTGCAGGCCTCCATCACTAGACGAACAAACAAGGAGCCAAAACATTGTGTGTGTCGTGCGGTAGACAATCAATTCCTTCATATTATTGTCCCTTAATCACATTCACAATGGTCTTTTATGAATGAAACTGGAGAGACGCAGCAGTTGAATGTGGGGATCTATTCAACTGCTGAGGCGCGATGATTCAGGCTAGATGAAAAGGAAATTGAGGATGAAAATTTAAAGAAATAACAGAATGACTGAGAGGGCGCCCCAGTGTCGACCCACAGCTCCAAACGCTATGCTAGCTTGGGTTCTAACAGGCCTGCATGACATCGTCTTTGTTGTCAAGTCTTTGCATCTATTCTGTTTTTTGCCCACTGCACTTTGGAGCCACAAACCAGGAGAGAGTTTCAGTGAACCCATTCAAATTGAATGTTCTGTTCATTCTTCGGGATGCTATCTGCGATGCACAGTCACTGCCAGTCACTTTGTTTCAATGAGGGCCTGCCACATGCTCAGTGGCTGAAACAAACAGGGACTCGCTCATTGGCTCTGTCATTGTATTTCACATGCCTTGTGAGATGGCTGGCTCGCTCGGATCCTCAAAGTGTACAAGGGTACACTCCATTAGACAAACAGCTGCCTTGATAGGCATCTTTATTGGAAAGTGAGTGACCAAGATATGGCGGGATCTTGGTTTTTGACAGTTTCTGATCAGGATTCTTCCCAGTACTTGGTACCAGTGTCAGGGTTGTGGTGGAGAAGCAATGACACTACACAGCCCTCCTTGATCTTGGTGCTAGTAATATTGTTCTTGAGGGCACATCCACAGCTAGATTTGGAATCTTTTTTAAGATGCAGTGTCATTCCACCTCAATTCACAAAATTTAAACAAAGTTCACGCCTGATCATCTCATATTTGTCTGTTGTTTTTTTTCTGTGCATACGTATGTTATTAGGTATGTATACAATTTTTAGTCACAGGTGTTGTCACTTTTTGAGTAAAAAATGTATAAAGAGGGGTGGGGTCATGTCGATTTTTGCATCGTTTTCTTCCCACCAATATGTGTGTCAATGTTTGAAGTGCCAGAACTTGAGAAATAATGTAGCTAGTGTCCTACAAATTGTGGAAGCTCATTGATATGTCCATCTGGTCTTCAATGGTACAACCCTGCTTTGATAGAATAATACAAACCAGTAATATGATGGTGCAAATGTACATGTTTTTTTCTATAGTAGACAGAGACATATACATTTTTTGCAATGTCATATAACTGGTTTGTATTGTTCTACCAAAGTAGTGTGTACCATTGAAGACCATATGGACATATCAATGAGCCTACACAATTCAAGGGCTCTAGCTACCTTATTTCTTAAGATATGGCACCTCAAACATTGACACACAAATTGGTTGGAAGAAAACGATGCAAAAATCAACACGACCCTACCACTCTTTAAATATTTTTAGCTCAAAAAGTAATATTACCTATGACCCCCGATTTTACACATGGTCAACAAAAATCTGTCAAATTGAAGATGGTCAGTTGTGGGGCATTTGGTGAATTGAGGCGGAATGACCCTGCATGAAGAATTTTGGTTGTGCCGGTTGTCACTATCCCCATTTGGAAGAGGGGTGATGTGCACAGTGCCATAAGCTTTGCATCTCTAGATGTGTTTTCAAATTTTTCAAAAGGGACCTGAGGGGGTTTGCAGTCTTACCGAGTTGTACAGATTTGACTTTAGTAAATACTCCAGTGGACATCTGAATGCCAAATGTATCCTTAAGATCCACATTGCTTCTCAAGGTCTTTTTTTTCCATTTGGAAAGCAGTCAGATTTCAGAGTTTAAGGTCAGATTGCTTGTGGTATTTTATCAAGGTGTTCAGGCATGGTTAGCCTGCCACTTTATCATATTCCCATCAGTCTGTTTTGAGCTGCAATCATCTGATTTTGCCTCTTAAAGTAAATTAGAGGATGATGCTAAGACAAGTAGGTTTTACAAAGCACAAAACATAAAACAGTCTAGATATGGAAGGTGCCTTTAAAAACCTTAAAGCACGCTTTTCTGTGGAGCGCTACATCTTGCAATTAACTTATATCCATTTCAGGGGGGAGAATTGATTACAGCGATGACCCAATTTCAATGTGAATACGTTCATCAATGGGAGTCTGAAATCAAAGTCAGTGGATTGTTGGTTCATAATAACATGACATAGATATCGATGGATCTTTGAATATATCCACCTTTTTTCTTTTTTTCTTTTTATCAAGACACATCCTCCTGTTATAAAGAACAAAGAGATCAAGAACAGGCTTATGGCTACATAATGATTTGTGTGTATATAGACAACACATACATCCAAAATGTCCCCGGAGCTCACACCAATTCAAAACCAGCAAGGTTATTCATAAAGAGATAGATGTTGCCTTTTGTTCCTGCTGTCATTTGACAATCCATCTTAATGCATGATAATACTTGGCTGTTGGGTTTTTCCCTGCGCCAGGCTCCACACCAATGCATCCAGTTTGTCTGTTACAGGAGACTGACAATAAAGACAAATTACTGTTCATAGATGGCTTACTGTACCTCCCAGTGGCCAGAGAGGTGAAAAGAGGGTGTAATATTATAAACACACGATCAGGTGCTTTATGTGAAAATAGAGGTTAAGGGTTTGAATATTTGTAATTTCGTTATACCTTTGATTGCAGTGCACATATCAGATTTTTGCACACTAAAATAAGAGGATTTATGAGCTGCAACGTAATGGAAAGTTTATTGCTATTCCATTCTGAGCCAATGCTTGTCTTCTTCCACCATTTAGCCGGGACAATATACGAGACACTAATGGAAAAGCCAAGCATGGCATACTAAATATCTTGCACCTTATCAACACAGGGGGGTGACTGGTATATGGTGAGGCATTACAATGTTTCCCCCTTGATGTTAAATCAATACACCAGCATGTCCAAGAGAACATGCTTTGACCGTAATGTCCTCTTAATTAAATGTGATGCGGTATCTGCTGAAATTGCACTTGTGCTCTTTTTTTTTTTTTTTTTTTTGCCGCTTTACTCTGCCAGTGAAAATATTGATAGTCTATCTATACCATGTCACACTATAAAGAACGTCTCGGTGTGTGACTTTTATCAGGCCTGTTAGGAAGGACAAATGGCTTAAAAGAGGGAGTTGCACCAGTACTTAAGTCTGATGATTGTGGAAAAACCGTCTAAAATGGTTTGATTGCATACTATTTAACGATAATTTGCTTGGAAGCTGAGATAATTTTACCATAAAAGCCACATACCGTATGTAACTGCGACTGATTTTTCCATGTGTAAAACTGGATGTATTGTGAGACACTCAGCTCCCCAAATTGTCACAATTTTGGAAGCGAAGCAGGCAGTTTGTGCTGATGCTAAATGCAAGGTTGGGCATTTTTTCCTCCAGCTGCCCAGCTAATGAGTGACACATTAGTGGAGGCTTGTAAAACTTGCCTTGCCATAACAGGCAGACGTGTCCTTGTTACCGTCTATGTATCGCCAAGCACAAAATCTGCTTGTTGCCAGAGGATAGCAGGACTTTTGGGTTATATTCTGACGGTCATGTTCCCTGCTCCAGAAATGCAGAATTAATGCTCAAATGGAACTAATTCAATAATGGTCTGCTCCCCAAAAGCAAAATCTGCAAAAAAAAAACTGATGACGTACATGGATAATTGTTTGACATGACTAATTGTTAAGCCAATATCGCTCAGCGTGAACACTGGAGGCTCTGGATTATGATTGTGCACACTGCTCAGCGTGGCTTTAATAGCATGTTCCAACAACCAAAAAGTGGTTTTAGAGCGGTATGAAGAATAATCTTTGGCTTTTTAATGATAATTTTCAGACGCATTGTGTGCACAAGCCATAATTACAGTTTTTCCCTTTTTGCAGTTTACCTTATGCTACCCTTAATGTCCATACCTCTAACCCTTTAAATGCCTGGTTGTCTTAGCAGGACTATCATCCTCCCACTATCCTGATCTCATTTGTTTCTTTACAATATACGCTCGTACATGTCAGGTCATCTGCCTGTTTGTCCTCCCTCCTATTGTTAGACTGAGATGAGTCCAACAGCCCACTGCGGTGCAGGATAAATGCAATCCCATTTGGGATTTAGCACTTGAGCAAATGGAGTAAATGCAGATTGGAGGGAATTTGCTGCCGTAAATAGTCATCTAGTTAAGCAAAAATGGATTTATTCTCAATATGTTGGTGTTACTAAGCTTATAAAAGTTTGTGTGTGTTATTTATACGATTGAATAACATTACCACACTGGAAAGGCTTTTATATAAAAAGCATTATTGATTAATAGTTCACACAGTGATTCTGGCAATGCTTCATGTAACAGTGCCTTGTTATGTCTGTTCATCTCAGTTTAATTGCTTGTAAAGTATTTCAGTGAGGTGTGGCACATATCAAATGAAACTGCATGACTTTACCTTTCCAATGATGCCATTTGCTTCTCTGTGCAGCAAAGTGTTGGCAAGAAAAATCGGTTGAATACGTCCTAATGTTCATATCTGCCAAGTATCCAATGACTTACTAGATGCTTCCCTTTCAAGTGATGTCAAGTTATCTGCTTTTGAAATGGCTTTCCATTGCAATAATTCAAAAAGTTATAGTCAAATATTGTGCACAGGTCACCTTTGCATGAGTAGGCAGTGGCGATTCTGGAGGGCCCCAGGCAAAATGATCATTGGGAACCACTTGTTTTGAGAATAGTGGTAATGGTGGTGATGGTGGCAAAAGTGTTGGTTTTCCTTCCCTGGAGGGTACTAAAGGGCTCTAAAAATCAATAACTCATACAGTATCCCACCATCATGGTTCAAATATCGCAAGACTCTAGCAATCTCATCATCAGCACAGTTATGAGAAGATATCTTTACTGCCAGCATTTTATGGTGAAATACATGTAAAAATCTCAAACTTTCCATACATTTTTTCCTTGATATAAATGCTAATATCAAAAATCTGCAAGTATTATCATATCAAATGATGAAAGATCTGGATTGCCTTGAATGTTCTGAAAAAAAGGTCTAGCATGTATAATTAGTCCTTTAAATCACCAAGGTAAGACTTTGAAAGTATAGGTAGGAAAATTACCCTGAAAATGACCTAGAGCTCATAGGGTTAAAGTTGAAATTTGCAATTCCGAAGAAGGGAATTATGCATAATATTTGCATATTATGGATTGATGATATTCAGCTAATTAGTTTTTGCCTTTTTGTCTGACCTGTGCATGGAGACAACTGTGCACAAGACATGTTGGATTGTGTTGTGTGGATCAGTCACTTTGTTGTTTGACAGCCAGTACACCATGAAGAGATATTTGCTGAAATTGGCAAAAAAAAAAGTCGATTGTACTGTGTATCCACTCTTGAAAAATACATTTGGAGCAACTGTAAAAAAATATGAAGTGGAGTTCCGATCTGGGCCAATGACAATTCACTTCTATTCTCAGATAAAGAGAAATCGAAGGGGTATTCATAACTAATAATGCTGGGGACCCTTCCATATGCTATATATAATTATGAATCTTAACATTAAATGCAATTTGTTGCTCTCAATATTAAAGTAGCCTTGAAACGTCTTCAATAAGCATGTGGACATTAATCGATACGAATCGGTATCTAGATACAAACATGCGCGATACGAGTGTATCGCTTGATTCCGTGTGCATCGATACAATTGACGGGTGAAATCGTGATGCATCGTTCGCTGTGTGCCTGCATCGGTAAAATCCGTGGTTGCATCGATTTTTTTCATGTTGTATTTCATTCTATCCTGTGTTTCCGAGGCACATTGAATGCACCATCACTGCTTCGCGATTTGTTTTGAACACGGACGGAAGCTGGGAAGCACATTTCTACCGCAACAAAGTTAAAACCACACGGAGGTCCGCAAGAGCAGCAGCAAGCAGCTAGATGAGATTTTTGACGCACCTAAAAAGTTCAAATCAGTCGTTTGGAACTAATTTGGCTTTTTCAAGAAAGATGGTAAACTTGACAAGACGCAGGTCGTTTGTAAAGAACGCCGTGCTGCTAAACCTTACACTGGCAGTACGAAACTGTTTACAGCAGCTGTGACTGCCAAATAATAGTTTGCATCTTTCTTTGCACAAGCAGTTGTGAAAGACCTAATTGTGAAAGGTTATTATTTGTATTATTCATATTAGAAATCTTCATGCTTTCTGCTCCTCGCTACTGTATTAGCCTACCTGCTGAAGAGTTCTAGTAGCCTACTAGTAGAGATTATAAGCAAAATGTGCACTTTTTGTTAAATTTGCTGCTTATAAGGAATAAAACAAATCCTCTGTCTCTATTACCATACTGAATTGCAGCTTCTTATTTTCTATTTAAATTTTTGGTATAATTTCTTTACATCATGTTGAATCGCATTGTATCGCATTGTGTAGAATTGAATCGCCATCAAATCAATATCAAATCGAATCGAATCGGGAACAGGGGTGAATCGTATCGCATCGTATCGTCAGGGGCTTCAATGTATCGCTAATGTATCATATCGCTGGTAGTGTATCGAGGTGCGTATCGAATCGTTGTCAGTGATGGAGATTCACATGTCTTCAATATTTCTGTTCTTATCTTTCAGCTGAAGCTTTGAGTGTAAATAGTGTCATTAACAAATCCCTCCAGTGAATAATTTGCACCTCATCCAGTCGATTATATCATATTCTTTCACTCCTGCACCAGTGCTCGCCGTCAATCAAGTCACATGACAAAACCAGTCAAAACAAACCTCACTTTCATCATTTACTTGTTACGGTGACGGCTTGGAGAGAAAGATGGAGAAATTGACCCCCAGAGGTAGTTGCTCAATGTCAAGGTCACTGGCAAGTTGTCAGAGCTACAAGGAAAAATCCATTACCGAGGAAGGGGAAAGGTGTAATATTTGTCATTCTCAAATGAACACCAGCTATTTCTTCCCCATTGGTTAGGTTGGCAGCCTTTGGGAGTTTGACTTGACCATTACTTGGCCATAATGGGCCTCTGTTTTAAGGAAAGCCATGCACAATCTTGGATTTCCTCTTTTGCACGTAAAATACGCCTGCAAATACAGTGGATATGGACTAGAAGTGGCACTACTGTTTACAAGTTACAATTGCAGGTTCCTCTTTAGACGATGTATAGAAGATAACAGTTCCCAAAATGGATCTGAAACACTATTTGACTTATGCACCTTGATGCTAAATAACATAGTACTAGAACCAGGTATACTGAATTTGGTCCAAGATGTCAAATAACAATAAACTCGTCTGAACGAGTTATAGCAGGA
Organism: Chromis chromis; assembly: GCA_900302755.1. Classification (NCBI taxonomy): domain Eukaryota; kingdom Metazoa; phylum Chordata; class Actinopteri; family Pomacentridae; genus Chromis; species Chromis chromis. Next base: position 11,010 of record OMNN01024895.1, read on the forward strand.
TCGCAAAAACACACAACCTAAACAAGTGTTTTTGAATAGTTATTAATGCATTACAACCAACAGCAGCCTTTTTATTGAGCATTAAAGCTTACAATTGAAAGAAATCTTCAAAAACCACCAGTGTTTTTTTCTATCTGTACTGAATAAAGTGAAACTGCTACCTCACCCCTTAGATTGTCTTAATTGTTTTAAAAATTGACTGCTAAACACTAGGTTCAATTACAAGTTAATATGTCGATTATGTGGGCCACATAATAATAAAAAACTCCCCTGTCAAGCGGAGATTATCTCAAAAACAAAAACAAAAGGATTTAGTGAAGAGTCCGTGACCCTATTTATCGCGGCACTATTGTGTAATGACATGAAATGATTGCACAAGAGAGACATTTAAAACTGGGTTACACTGACGCTTCCCTCTGAGAACTGCTTTGACAAACATTCAAAATTTAATCTGTTTATATTTAGCTGCTTCATGATTGAATAATGCATCCCTTTTACATGCAAAAACAACTGCAGGGCGTCAGCGATAATGAAAAATGGATACATTCAACATAGTTCCACCAAGGAAAAAAAAAAGTTCTCTCCTGCATTTCTCTTCTGCAAACTCTGCCAACCGAATCCATCATTAACAGCATTAAATCCATAAGACATCAACCAACCTGAGGAGGAATGAAGGGAAAAAGCCAGCGGAATAGCTTACGATTAATTCCATCACGGGCTAAATCCGTTTGTAAAGATTTATGGATTTGTAATTAGCATAAACACGAAGGAGATCGATAACAATGACATTATCTCTGCTGAACTAATCGGTTTATTCACACACATCAAAACGAGGCAGGGTAAATCTTTTGTTTAAAGACGCATCATCTCTGCTCCGTATTTGGGTGTTAAGATACTTTGACAATAAAGTGCGACAATGGAAAGAGCCCACACAGATTTGGGATGCCTGGATCCTGGCATTAGGGTGAGCTTATGTAGAATTAAGGAAGTGGCTGATATGGATATACGGGTAAATGCATTAGGAAATGAAGGACAAACTTTACATTTACAGGTCATTTTAAAAAATGATTCAAAAATACATGTTAAAGGATTCATTTTAGCAGGATCCTCAAAGCAAACCCTCCTGACAGATCTGAAAAGAAGTGCAGGTATTGTGCCACATTGAGATGGCAAAGAATTGCTGTGCCATCTCGTGGATTGCGCCAGTGTGCGAGGATTGCTTCAGAGAGAATCTCTGCAGCATCTCTTGACTGACACGGTGTCATCTTCCTGTCAAGCACAGGAATGGAGCTCAAGGGTCGGATTCCCTGACGGCTCGCAGCCTGCGGAGAAATGCCAGGCAGCCAGCAGGCACTTGTGTTTTTAATAGAAACCAGTCAGAAAAAAAAGATCTGTCATTTCCTCATTCACTGTTTGACTTCTAGAGGCCATTAAGAGCAACTTTTTCCTCCAACCTTTAGCATGCTACCACTAAAACTACCTGAGAAGACATCCACTGAGACGGTGCACCTGCCTTAGAAGAGAGCTCCATTTTCAGATCATTTTAAGGAATGACTTGCAAATGTTATGCAAGAGCATCTGTCTGCATTTACATATCACAGTGTGCATGAGCGTGTGCACATGTAGACACATGTAACATGCAGACTGTGCAAGAGACCAGAGAAACTGTGTTTGCAGACTGTTGATTAATGAGTTTACCTTGCTGAAGTTGTTTCACCTATTTTTCCTATAAAGTACATGCTGAGGAGCACAAGTGAGATGTATAGCAGCGAGGTTGTCAAAGAATAAGTGAGAGAAAGGGGTGACTGAGGGACTAATAGAAAATGAGACCCTTGATCATGAAGTACAGTATGTGCAGGTACAGTATTTCATTCTCATGAGAGCCACTCCATCTCTTCCTCTTCTCTATAATAGTCTATTTCACCACATAATTTGTGCAATTAAGTCTTGGACATGAATAATGTTTCATTTATTAGCCAACAGCTGTCAGTGTTTGAACAAGAAATGCATCAGTTAGTGAATTTGTCAGGGAGCTGATGTAAAGGGAACAATATGTCTTGGTTGAACAGCGGTCCCTATGTGATTACTTGAACGTTCTGTAATTAGCTCACAATGCAGAGGGTGAGTGAGATGTGGTGTAAACTGGCAGGAAATGTATTGTGTGTTTAAATTGATTGAGCTGTTCCAGTGCTCAGTTCTGCATTCGTCCTGCCTGGTATAAAAAACATGTTAGTTAAACAGTATTTTTTTGGTGGAATTTCAGGGTTTCATGGTGTTACAATCCCCAAACCCAGACACAATGATACAGAAGTTGGTCCAGTTGGCTTATTATCACAGTCATATAACAGCGCTGTATCTTCGTTACAGGTTTATTTTAGAGCAGCATTTTCCTTGACATTGACAGCAGGGCTTTGACAGCTCTGCAAATGAGACTGCTGATGGTGTGAAATTAGTTCAGATCATCTGTGCTCTCCGTCTAAGTTAGGACTAATGAGTGAATCTCAATAACTATCTCACCTGTCTCAGCCCAGCTCCTATAAATGCAGGGTCAAATGCAAGTGGGGTTTTGTTTTGGTGAAATTTCCGATTTTAAAAGCCACATTTCTGGAAAAACGTTGGAATTCTGCTGCTGTGGCCACATTTGGTGGATGAGACAGACAGACCTTGACTTCCAAAAGCTGGTGGATGCTCTAAAAATCAAGTTTGTCCATATGCAGAACCATTTAAGCGGACAAACTCCCACAGAAATGCTGGAGATGCCTCCCAATGATGACCAAACAATAGTGAATTGATGCGGACAAGTCAGTGTGATTAGCGGTTACAGTGCTGACTAATTTTGGTTTCAGAGGTATCTCTGTATGAAAAACTGCAGCTTGCTTTAGTTCCTGTGGGTTTTTGGTTGGGCCTCCTTGGATTAGGCTTGTTCCAGTATCTGTATCATTATTATTATTATTATCCGTCAATGGTTTTGATGTTGTGGCTAATCGTATATCAGTCTCCAATGGGAAATATTGATAAAACCTAAACATAAAATACCATTAATTCCAAAAAAACATACTTTTTGTCTATTTTTGACTTCATTTCTTTCTGTCAAAAAAGTTAAAAGGAATATCATTCTAGTGTGTGGCTTAATCTACCTCATATAAATGCCAGTGTAACAGTGTCAGAAAAACAAGCCAGAGTTTCAAGAGTTAGTGAGATGTAGTTACAGGTGTTTATGCAGAACGCCTACAGTGACTGCAAGATAATTAAGGGCCCCTTCCATAGATGACAAACAACCTCATTATCATCACTGCAGTTTCTAATTACTCTGACTAACCAGATTAAAGTAATAGTGAAAATCCCACAGTGGTTGTCGGGGCTTGTGCTAATGCTAAACCACCAGCTAACAGTAAAGAGCAGCGCTTCAGTAATTAGTTCTTTTGAACAACAACCAAAACAAAGTCAAAACAGTCACTGTAAGCAACATGCCTGTTTTTCCTTTGGGTATAAATCCAGTTTAATGGTGGAAATGAAACGTATAAAGATATATCCTGGCCTGGTTTAGTTGGCACGACAGTATCTGGGCATCCCCGCAACATCCATCCCACGGAGGAGATTCTCAGCAGCTGGACTTGATACAGTGAACAAACAGTGCTCAACTCACCTGCTCACCTTGCCAAGGCAAGCTTATTATCTGAAATGAAACAAGCGCAACTGTGGAGAGATGGAACACGTTTTATGTTTAGTAGGCCACAGCATTTTGTGTTGGTACAAGAAAAATAAGTTAGTCTCGTTAATGTTTTTCCTTCCTTCCTTCATTATTCACTGTATTTAATGTTTTTTGAACTGGACATTTGTGAAAAGCAACAAAAAGCAAAAATTTATAGTGAGGGGTTTACTGATTGTAATTCAAAGTGTGTGTGATTTTTTTGGTAAAATTCTCCAATCGACTCAGATTTTCCTGTGATTGTGGACCAAACCAGTTGATATTCTGGGGGAAAAAATGCAATGCATCTTTCTGATATTACTTTCAGGATTTAGGGAACTGCTCAGAACTGACGTGTAGTTGTAACCCAAAGGTGTGATGAAAGCACTGTGCTAGTCACAGACAATTTAGTTAATACCGCTATCCTATTTCTATTATCAGAATTTAGAAACTGAAAAGCACCCAAAATTTCTTTCTCGCCTCGCCAGATCGTGCACTTAGATATTTCCTCCTGTCAATTTGCAGCAGCATCTCTTGCAAGCGTGTGCAAAAATTCTACCAAACAAAGCAAAATCCACTTCTTCCTTCCTACGATGATTCTTCCTCGACTTGTTGGAGGGGACGACTTGCAGAGGAGCCGTGGCGGCCGGCCATGAACTTGGCTGCGTTTGCTGACTCAGTAAAGGACATTAGCATACAGCTGCCATTAGCCAGGCTGCAGCTGCTATGGATGCCTTTTTTAGTTTGCTAAAAAGGAATAGATAGTATGTTACAGTCCAGAGAGAGTTTTGCGGACACTTGCGGATGTGGAAACGCAGTTTGCAAACCTTCAGCATGGTCTGTTGTATAGTTATCGGCATTAAGAAAATCAGGTTGTATAAAAATATGGACACTCAACAATAAGTCTCAGCTAATAGTTTCCTTTAACAGTTCTGAATTGGTTTCTCCTTGTTCCAAATCCACTCTGTGAGACCCATCTTTTCATGTCTAGTTGCAGCTGAATCACATTCTGTCAGGGTTGAGGTGGTGTTGCAGGCAGATTGCTTATCTGTCAGGATCACGGCGGACACAAACAGGTTGCTGATGCTGCTGCTTAAACCTGTCTCAGTCAGGCCTCGATCATCAAATCTGTCCCTGTCTCCCATGATATATTGACACCGTTGCATTTGTCTCCCCCACCCTCCACCTCTTCCCCTCCACCTGACCAATCCGGTGCCTGGTTATCAGGCCATCATAAAGAATGTATGACAGGACCTTAGAGCAGTGAGGGATGGTTTCAGTGAAGCCAGTAAGGCTGGTGAAGATGGAATAACGCAGGTGTGGCGGCATATGGCAGCTTGACTTACAGCCTTGATTCCTTTCACAACCACCTTGAAATCTCACACTACAGACGCCGTTTGAGAATTTTGTTGAAATGAACATGGAACAGATAGAAACGGTGAGATCTGGAAGTTCAAAGAAGAAGTACAATCAATTCAGCTTCAATTTATCACCCACACAGTTCAGGCTTGATGTATTAAATGCTGTTGGGTGATTCCAAAAGATTGGGGTTAAAAGTTTTAAGACTTTTTTAAAAATATAAGTTAATATACTTTTTGTATTTGTCAGTTTGTCCAATGTACACACAGATGGGTTACATACACTCATTTACCAGAGAAGAAGTAGAATTCCCAGAAAGCGTTGATTGGTCATGGTTGGAAAACCTCAAACTGCAAGTTCTCTTCACAAATTGTGATCTCCAGAGATAAACCTCAGACCTAGATCAATACAATCGGCAGGATGATGACGTCAAATCTAATTAAGATTGCCTGTGTGGCACAATGGTACCAATCTGTGCTGGGTGGGCCCAGTGTCAGCATGGGCTACTGTGAGGTTATTTTTCTTCCATTGTTTGAGGCTTAGAGACACCTCCAGAGGGATCCCTACAGCCAAGACGCTATTATCTGGCTAAGGTTTGGGACAATCACACTGTCCCTCTCTCATTTCTTGTAAAGGTCCCTCTTCAATTAATCTCAGAGCCAAATCTTTTTATGCTTTCCTGTACAGAACCCCATGAAAAGAGACTTTTTCAAAGAAGCTCATGAACAGGTTGCTTTTCTGTGCCAAAAGAGAACAAAGAGGGATTATGTCATATAGAGTAAACTGGGGAGGAATGGATGTAGCCGGGTGAATCTGATTCTGTCCAGATAATGCTGTGTTGTCACATCTCCCCGAGAATTTTGCACTTGAAAGGATGAGCATTCACATGTTAATCTTTGCATCTCGGTGTTTGCCAGTTTTGGAATCAGTTCAACTACAGTCAAGTATGTATCGTGTACTGTATGTGCAGATTATATGGATTACACAGTCAATATGAGGAGATGGTTGGTGGTGCAAACCTATTAACACAGATATAAGATATTTGATGGATTCCCAAGAGGAAATGTTATTTTTAGTGCCCTTTCTCTGCAAGCCTGGTTTATTTGTATTATAAAATTGCAAAAATATGTTCTGTACTCACACTGTCCAACCCACCGCTGCTAGTACAGTAAAAAGCAGTTGATTGTTATTATATTTCACTTAGATTTTTGAACTAATTTGTATCTAATGATTCGTTTATATTGTATCTTCCAGTCTGTTGTGTTCTAATGCATCATAATCTACTGGAGAGTCGTTGATATTTGAGATTCATTCATTGAATTGTGAAGAAAACGTATACTGAAATACAGAGTTAAACTGTTTTATCATTATTTTGTGTTCAGGATTTTTTGGGTGGACCAGAAATTACAGCTTGACCCCGAAAGCACCATCATCCTCCGATCCTGCTGACATCTGGTGCCGCCAATGAATGTAAGTTTTCCTTCTGTGTTTATAGTACATAACTCAACCGACAGTAACTCTGTTAAATTTTGTAGGAGGTGCAAATCTCTAAAGTGATTTTACATCATGTAACCTGGCATCATAGCTAATGTTAGTGCATGTATATGCAGTATGTTATATTGGCCTCGAGCGGAATCCACCTGGAAATACATTGCTCATCCATGAATAATCTATGCATCAATATAACTAAGACAAGGAAATGTAGGTAGATCAGGATTTTTCAAGTTTTTTAATATATTTTAAGTTACCAATAGTATTACCTCAAATATCATTTTTTAGCTAGTCCTACTTT
>OMNN01024896.1:0-10125 GCA_900302755.1 Chromis chromis
GCCCCATTCGCACGGGATAAGTATTATCTGGGGACCGCATGTAATAAATAAATGACCCCCCTACGTCTGCTTTTTATGTGGCGCATTCGCACGGGATAACCGAAGCCTGAGATTTTGCTGAAATTTACGGACATCTCCCGGATATGATGTCAACGCGCTGCGTATTGCGTAACATTACGTTACGGGCCGATAAGGTTTTGCTGGCCCGGGACCCAAAAGGTTTTCTAAACACTCCAATGCAGCCTCCATTCTTCGCCAAAAGTAAATAAACATGCGTCCCGGAAACAAGACAAGGCTTAATCACGCATCAGATCCCACCCATTTCTGTCCAAATCACAGACATGCCTATTCGCATTGGATTAGTATTATCACAGGACCTCAGAGTTCAGCAAAATATAGTAGGTAATTTGCGGGGGAATTTTTACTTTACAAATTACTGACATGGCCGATTCGCACAGGATTAACATCACAGACATTCTCCGCAATTATTACAAATCGCATGTGGTCCCTAGGTAAAACTAATCCCGTGCGACTGGGGCTTAAGACTGCATCAACACTAATACATTTTCATGTTAAAACAGTGTTTTAAAACAAATCAATCAGTATTTTAGCTCTGTTTTTGGTCTCAACCATCTCCTCAGAGAAATATCTCTCTCTTCAGTATGTACAGCATAAAAGAGGACACGACTGCAGACATGGAGACTTACTGAAAATAAAAATCTTTAGTCTGGTTTGATTTCTTTAATTCAGCTAATGGAAATAAAACTAATCTGTGTTTTTTTTTTAATGTATTTTTTTGTGACGTTTCAAAAGTCTGCTTCAAATTTGCTTAAAAATTAAAAGGAAATGCGGCGACTGACAGCCAAACACAAACTAATGTTCTCTTTTTGCAGCACTTTCTGTGTAGAATAGTCTGACTGCACCACTGGGGGGAAAACACTAAACCAATCACAGTTGCTGTGGGTGTAGCAGGACTTATTTACTACGCGATCCAAATCCGCTGTAAGACCTGAAATTTCCATTTTGTAAGTTGCTGCTCAGAGGTTGTTGTTGTTGTTTCCTGTAGTGAGGAAAACTGTAAAACACTGATAACATACCTGCATAACCCACACAAATAAATAAATACAGTGAAATAAAATGCAAACCAAAGTAAAATAAACAATACAAAAAATTAATTAAATATAATTTGATGTATATTATAGCTCTAAATTACTCACAATAATCTCCATAATTAGTAACTCAGTCTGGTCGGAGGTTTGATATGTATTAGTGAGGTAAAGTTGTATTTTCTATATTTTAAGTATGTTTTTAATTCTTAAAATGTAAATTATACGTAAGTTCTCTCCATAAATAACACTGTTGGGTCTGAACCTCAATATTTAAACTTGTTCAGTTAATTATTCTTACTTCTAAGTGGAAAACACTTTGACTGATCAGCTCCTGTTTTAAATATTCTGTATAAACAACTAAATATAACAACATGTTCGTCGCCTCGCATCATTGTACTGTTTGTTCAGAGGTTTTAGAGGTTTTATTCTTAGAGACTGAAACAGAAAAGTGAAGTGAAATCTCCATAAAGCTCCAAGAAAGAAAGAGGTTTTCGCTCGGAAATACAGATTATAGCAGCTTGTTTTAAAAATGACAAACATAACATTCAGCTTTAACTTCACCTGATGCCTGCAGTTTCACAGTTTAACGTCTGTCTCAGTCTCCAGCAGCTCAGAGGAACCTGATCCTCAGTAAACCAGTCAGATCACATGACAGACAGGTGAGGCGGGGGGCAGGTAGATAGACAGCAGGGTCATGTGACCTGTAGTCTGAACACACACAGGACAAAAGAGGAACAACCAACACACACACCTGAGCTGACTGGAGCCTGAGACCGTCCAATCAGAGGAGCCACTGTGTCTTCTTCTGAAAAAAATAAAAAATAAAAAAAATCCATCAGACTTGTAATTTATACACTGCAAAGAATAAAACATTTTAAACTGGAATTTTTTAGAACAATTTACTGTTATTTTTCAGATTTTACCTGTTTTGTTAAAATCCATCCAAAACTGATATATTTCTTTTTATAGCTTTTACAATTTTAGAATTTTTAAAACTGTAAAAAAAACAAAAAAAACAAAAAACAACAGATTTTTCTGGCACTATTGCTGCCAGATTTGTGCTGTTTTTAAAGTCTTTTTTTACAGTGTATTTTTCTTATAGCAGCAGATCTAATGAACAGAGTCAAACTGCTTCCAGTCCAATCAATATTTCAGATATTCAGTCACAGATTATCTGACCTCATTAACACATTGTTGATGAATTAAGCTGCTGCTAATAAAAACTGTCTCTAATAACTGATCAGTTTAGTTTCTGTGCAGCAGCAAAGGCTAAAAGTCGAGTTATGCAACGCTTCTGTTGGCAAACTGAGGCGACAGACGGAAGAAAACCACTGAGATCATCAAACACTCAGATAATAAATGAATAAAACCAGTAAAAGATGTAAAATTACAGAAGAGCAGAATCTGAGATGAAGCTTCTGATGATCCTTGGAACAAACGCACTGATTATTTCATGAATAAAGTGCAGCTTTGGTTCACTTTATCTCTGATTTATTTATTAAAGGTTAGTCAGCCTTCAGTAAAGTTTAGTTTCTCTTTATTTTCTATCTGCAGATCAGATTCTGTGTTTTTATGCCAGAAATGAATCACTAAGGTCCCCATTAAAGTTTCATGTGAGTTTATTAAACCAGCTTTCAGTCAGAGTTCAGTGTTAACATCTCTGCTGAGTTTAAACCTGAAGAGAAACTTTGGTCTCAGACTGTAAATCTGATTAGTTTGTCTCGAGGTAAAGGTAATAAAGTTTTAGAGGAGGACTTAGTGACTAAAGAGGGAGATATTAGCTTCAGGAGGTGGTGGAGCCCAAAAACAGAGCAAAAAGAGACTAAACATTGTATTTAAAATCTTTAAATGAGCTGCCGGAGCTTAAAACAAACTGTTTGCTCAGATGTTCTCTGTATTGATTCGTCACGTTTCCTCCCCGTGGACGGAAAAAAACAAACAACTGACAATAAAAACATAAAGTCAGAGAATCAACAAAGAGGCTGAAATTTGTGCTTCAGCAGCAGCTGTTTGGATATTTGTCTGATCGGTGGAGAAACAGAGACTAAGTATGAAACAGATCAGAAAGAAACAAACTGATGGAATAAAGAAATAAAGAGTGAAGCTGTAATCAGACCTCAGGCTGTTTCTTCTCAATTACAACCTCCCACACTGATAGAGGCTAAATAAAGACACGGACATCTGAGTGTACACTGTGTGTCTGTGTGTGTGTTACAGTGTGTATTATAGTGTGTGTCTGTGTGTGTGTCTGTGTGTTATTGTGTGTTGATGCCGCAGTGCCACATCTCTCTCCTCCCACTCTGAAGCTAAAAACAAACGCAGCGTCTCTGATTACACACTGAGAGTCCGATCGATGCTCTGAGGCCCCCAGGGGCCCAAACTGCCTCCCAGTGTGTGTCTGTGTGTATCTCTGTTTGTGTGTGTGTGTCTGTGTGTGTGTGGACACGTATATTTAAGGCATCGAGTGTAAAGTTTGTCTGAGATGAGCTGTTTGTTTCTTTGTTTGTTTCACTGAAGACAAACAAACAACAAAAAAGACACCGTGGTGCGTTCACTGTCCACTCTGTGATGTGTGTTCTTCTGTGACACTCCAGACAAGTAATCTGCTGTCTTCTTAGTGATGCGTCTACTGTCTTCTTGTTGACTTCTGACACGTTCACTGCCTTCTTATTGACTTGTGATGCATTTACTGTCTTCTTGCTAACATATGTTGCGTTTACTGACTTCATATTGACATGTGTTGTGTTTACTGCCTTCTCTGCTGCTATGTTAACTCTTCAGCGATGCGTTCATGTCCTCTCTTGTGATGCGTTCATTGTCTACTTCTGTATTGTGTGTGAGACAGTGTCTTCTCCCATGATGCATTCAGGTCCTTTTCCCGTGTTGCATTTCTTCCTTTACAGTGTGTTTACTGCCCTTTTTGGTGATGAGTTCTTTCTCATGGTGCATTCACTGTCACCTCTGGTGATGCCTCTGCTGACCTCTTCTGTGATGCATTTACTGTCCTTTCTGTGATTTGTTTTATTCAGAATTATTTTTATTGTTCTCTGTCATAATTTTCTTGGTGATGCCTTCAGCATCTTCTATGCTGATGTGTTTACTGTCCAGTGATGCGTTCAGGTCCACTTTACTGTCCCACTTATGTCCTCTATAGTAATGCATTTTCTCTTGTGATGCATTTACTGTCCGCTTTGCTGTGTTATTTTATCTTCTCTGGTGACTTCTTTATTGATGTTGTGTTCACTGTCTTCTCTAATGTTGTGTTTCCTCCTGTGATGCATTCACTGTCCTTTTTGTACAATGCATTTACTGTCCTCTCTCATTTGTGGTCATGCATTTACAGTCCATGGTTCATGTTCTTTTCCGCTGATTCTGATGTTCTTGTGCTCCCATGATACATCACTGTCTTCTCCAGTGATGCGTTCACTGTCCTCCTAAATGGTTCCTATAATTTCTTTTGTTGTGTTGCTTTTACAGACCTTACATGATGCGTTTATTGTCCTCTTGGTGTGTTGTTGGTTTCTGTTGTGGCGACACACTGACAGAATCTGTCATCACGCAAACACACGTGAACACACACACACGAACACACACACACACACACTCGGTCGGTCTAAATTTAGCCAACTTGCTGCTGCTGCTGCAGGAGAAAACTCGTGAATTTTTTAAACTCTGTAACCCGACTTCCTCCTCCACTCTCTCCTCTCTCTCCATCACACATGTGGGGATCGCCGTGGCAACCCCCTGGTTTCCCGGGGCGATAGGAGAACCCGGTTACATCATCACCCGGTCCTCACACACGTCTGCAAAACGGCATTTGCGGGGACCCCTGAAACTCGTCTTTTCACCTCAGTTTATTGGATCTTTCAGCACATGTACTGACATTTTATACGTCTAATCAGCTGGGGAACGATGTAATTAAGTTTTACCAAAACTGAAGAGTAGATCACATATACATTGTACTTTACTCCGTCCAATACACAAAAATCTGAGGCTTGAAACGGGATAAAAACTGAAAGTAAACAAAGTTATTTCCACAGTGGAGCTTCTGCTTCTCTGCTGACTGAAGGTTCAACGTGCAGATACAGCAAGTACTCGTACGGTGCCTCTCTTGTTGTTCAACTTTGGTAAATTGAAACCTTTTACACATTTCACTCCTGTATCAGAAGTCAGAGGATCTAGTTTAATCAGCTGTTCCACGTTTTGGTGTCAACACACTGAAAAGATTTGCAAAAGCAGCCAAATCTTTGTATTTTGGCTGACTTTCAGTTGTTCGAGTATTACATGGTTCTGGTCATGGAACAGTGGATCAGCTCCACAATCTGCTGAGGGATTGTGGGAGTTTGACCTTCCAATACAGGTGTGTTTTGTAGACTTGGAGAAGGTGTAGGACGTTGGGGAACCCTGTAGGAGTACGAGGTACTGTAGATACGAATACTCCGGTTCCAAAGTCCAAACATGTTTCCAGTGGTTGTCCTGACTCCAGTTCCAGTCAAGAGCTAATTGTCTGGTTTGGAAACCTCAGAGTCTCTGCTTTTAGCACACGACATGGTTTCTGTTAGCTTCATCAGACTGTGACCTTCATACTGGGTTGGTTTGAAAGTCTGGATCAGTGGTTCTCTGTGGGTAACTGGTGGAAACTAGTGAGTTGTTGCTGCTTCAAGTGAAGGAGTTTCTCTAGATCTTGGTCTATAGCATGGCATGGACGGATGTCGGTGCAACATCAGCAGTGATGTGGACGTTGTACCTGGTGAAGATTTACCATCCTTACCTATGTTCCAACCCTCACCTGTGGTGGTTGTGAGCTCTGGATATTGACCCAAACAAGATACAAGCGGCTGAAATGAGGTTCCTTAGTATTGTTGCTAGACTCGGCCTTAAGTCTTCATTATACTCCCTTACAGATGCAACCACAATAGTTCTAACCTTTAAGGCTGATTGGAGATAGGTGTTGCTGTTTTACCTTTTCTAGTCTGCAGAGAGTTCACTTTGAAGACTCTGTTGTGACCATTCACAGTAAGTTGTATCTTTGTACAAATCTCGTGACTTTGGTGAGAAGATGAAATTTACATCTAATGGACAGTGCACATGGAAAATCTATCCTTTAAACATGAAGGAGTAGCAACTCACTGGAAGTCTGAGCTCCTCTTTTAGACATTGTTGGTGCTTCTTCTTGTGGAAAGGATCCAGCTGATGTAGTTCAACATGTTTTAGGATCCTCTTTTTTTGGAGGTCTCCAGCTGAGAGGAGACCAGAACTCTCTGCAGTGATCACGTATCTCATCTGACCTGGGAACAGCTCAGGATCAACCAGGAGGACACTGGAAACACTGCTGAAAATCTGGTTTACCTGCTGTCACCAAGACCCAATCCTGAAAAAAAGAAAAAAAAGAAAATGGATGGATGGATACTAAAACACCTGTGCTGGTCTTTAACATCAACACATACAAGAGACATGCAGACACACATGAACACTTAAAGTTTGTTTCTAGAACTGAATGTTCTTGACCAGTTCTACCAGATTTGGTGGATGTGAAATGTTACTCCATAAGCAGGACGGAAACATCAGCTTGAACATTCAGTTCTACCAATATGCTGTAGGTGGATATTGTTTGTTGATCTATCAATGATTAATATCCAACCATCTTTCTATCCCTCATCTAACCATCCATCTATCATGGGTGGAAAAATCAATATACAGATATAAATGGATATTATCTTTCTAACCATCCATTATAGATGATGCATAAATACATGTGTGCAAATCTATCTATCACCCATCTGCATCATGGGTTATTACATACAAGGTCTATTTATCCATCATCTATTTGTCCATCATTGATGGATCTTAACATGATGGATGCAGACAGATGCAGTTTATTTACAATAGATTCAACATCCACACAAAATATATATGAATATTGACAACAGATTATTGAGGATGTTCCGTTCAACTTATTTGTCCCTAATCTGACCTGAGTCATTTAATATTTAGTATCTGCTGACACTATTTTCCTCGATAATACACACTTTAAGTATTGTAGATTAGCTGTAGTACCTGGTTGTTCCACCAGGTGAAGCCTCTTACTGTTTAATACTGTAGAGACCAGAGGAGGCGTCACTCAGACTACAGGCAGTTCATGTTGGCAGGCAGAGAGCATTGTGGGAGTTTAGCTGGCAACAGGCACCATGACAAAGACTTTTGTGGTGGCTAATGACCTCCAATCAGAGCTCAGGTGTTAAATCAAGCAGGGATTGATCCGGATAGCGGTTTAATATCCCATTAGCACTTGTAACCGCTGTCTTTGCAACCTCTATTGTATGCCAATGGCTTTAAATAGTAATATCATCTTAGAGCAAATGTTTAGTGTGCATAAAGTGTGTAACTGACTATTAAATTATTGATAGATAATGTAGTATTGACTTTCAAATTATTGAAATTGGAGTGCTGAGGATTTACCAGGGAGCTGCCAGAGAGTGTCTGGTGGCCGAGTGTTGGCACAACCAGGAACAGTAACGTGAAACCAATAAACCCCCTGCAGGGATTGGAGTTGGCTGTACTGCTAGCCGGGCAGCACCTCAGCATGCTGAGCCCATGAACTGGTTCTGGGGATATCACCTCTCTGGAAAGAACCGGAGCTGGGGCAGAAGGAGGAGCTACCTGAGGGATATAAAACTTTTTTCCACTGCAGGTATTTAGGACTTGTCGGCTTGAACCTTTGCTTGTAGAACCACCTTTAGAGCGTTTTCAGGGGAGATAAAAGCAGCTACTTCAGGTTATGTACTTCAAAGATCTCTGAAAAACTGCTGAGAGGACGTGACCCTGATTGATTAAACTTTGAGAAGACAACAAACTTTATCATTTTTGTCCCTTTGTTGCCTTCATCCAGCAGCAGTCGTCTCCTCTCCAACATCAACATCAACAGTGTAAAATTTACTCTATAAGTCAACTCTTGCTTTCCTGATCCAGGTCTGTTCATACTACAGTAGGTTTGTGTTGGTCTGCTATGCACTGAGTCTAGCTGCAGAGAACCTGATCTTAAGCTTTTCCTTCCAGGTGGGTCCAGGTGTGCTGAAGCCTCTTGATGTCCGTTTGTAGATCCCTTTGCCAGGGGTTCTTTGGCCTCTTCGTCTCTTTCCTTGAGGGTTTAGTTTGTCTGGTGGTGTTTGCCTGAGTATGCCCAATCCAGCACCATCTCCTTCTTCCAATTTCTTCCTCTACTGTGCTTTCAACCATAGATTGTTGTTACTGGTATCTGGTCAGTGTATCTTGAGGAACTTTCTTAAGCAGTTGTTGATGAAGATTGGACTGTTTATGTTTTTATTCCAGAAGTTGTGTTGAGCACAGGATATCTGGAGAATGGAGAACTTCCCACTGAATTAATCAAAACATGTACAAATCAAAGCTTCTCCAAACTCCTTCAGCGACTCCTTCTATTAGAACTCTGTTAAAATGAATTATAAAGGTGTGGATGATGGAGAATCTCCTTGTACAGTTATTGCTCAGGAGAAACATTTGCTTTGAGCACCATTTTGTTTCCTCGCACGTGCTCAGTCAATGCATTTGGACAGTTGGTGTGGTCACAAATTTCGGGCTGCACATTAATGCCATATTTATCGTTTCAACTGATACAGATTTTGTTGGTTTCATGTAAATATTATGTTGTTTGTTCCATCTTCCTGCAGCACTGAGGATATAAAAGGCAGCTGGTAGAAATGCTGCTGCTGGTTCTCAAAATATTTCCTTAGTTTCTGTCAAAAACATCTCAGACCAACAGAAACAAGTCAGGAGGATATGATCTCTGATTCAGCTGCACTTATTTCAGTCTGAAACACAGAAAAGTGTTTGTGATATTTGGGAGCACTTAGTGGAAACCTGAACCCTCCTTCAAATGCCAAATGTTATCGATCGATTCAGGTTTAAATGCCCTCGATGATCCGCTGCCTCCATTTCTGCTTCATGCTGTTGATCTCTCTCTCTGATTTACGAAAAGGAAAAAGTGAAGATAACAAACAAATATTAGCATCCATCTTTGTGGACTTTTATCTGATATTAAACCATGAGAGGATGAGAGTTTTTGCTCTGACAGCTGTTTGTTATGTTTGTGCAGATTATCTGAGGTTTAATTTTTGCATAAAAGCACAAAGAAAAGTCAAACTGTGAACCCTGAAACCAAAATGACTCTAAACTGAGCTACAGCCAGAAATACAAAAAAAACAGGATTTGACCATCTCTGATTTGCCTGAAAATTTTATAGCATAAAATATGGATATTTATCCAGATATTTGTAAAATTTTACCTTAACATGCCAAATAATTTCAAATAATCTCTGATTATGGGTGAGCTGAAATAGAAACAAAAGCATTGAAGTTGTCACAAAAAGTTCCATCTTTAAACACATTAACAAAAATATTGATAATGCAGAATTCAGCTAGTGATATTTTCTGAACCATATGTAGCTGCATGTCACAATAATACAAAACTAAACATATAGAATACTTCATTATGAAATACCTGGTCACTAAAATGAAAAGAAAGTTATTTTCTTTCATAACTGATTGAGCAGATTTGACAAGTGACACTACAAAAGCAATAATATTGGTAGACAGTCTGATCCAAGTAGAATAAAGTTCTGGGGTTTCAAAGTATTTCTTAAAATATATCTTATATCTTCTGTTGGTGCAGTGAAACGGCCACACAACTCCCCACAAGTCAACATTAAAGCAATTTTCCCTGTCGGTTTTCATTACTTATTAATAAAACTGGACTCGGTCTCATCATTTTCCCCCCAAATTAAATTTTCAGGCAAAACAAAACTGAAACAGCACATTAGCACTGTTTAGGAAGCAAACATACAACTAACGAGCTCACTAAAAAGTTCTGTCCAAACAATACGACCCTGAAAACAAAATGTGTTCTTGAAGAATAGAATACACTGGGGGGGAAATATAGTAAAAACAATAGAAGTCTGTAACATTCAGAAACTGTTAAAAAAAAAAAAAAAAAAAAAAAAAAA
>OMNN01024897.1:0-31006 GCA_900302755.1 Chromis chromis
CTTAGACAACCAAATAAACATTGTCCCAGAACAAGCACACTCCCTCATGCAAATGGCAATCCCAAATGTCACTGGCCTACCCCCACAGGAAAATGCACCCCACCACATGGCAAGAACATCAAACAATCAGGAACATCTTGAGGAACATGACAATTGTCCAAGATGTTGATTTGACCTCCAAACTTCCTAGACCCCATTCTGATCAAGCATCAACAGGATACAGTGGAACAAGTCTGATTGACAGAGGCCCCACTGCACAAGCCAGAGTACCCAAAGGATCCACTGCCAACATCCTGGTGCCAGACCCCATAGGACACCCTGAGAGGTCCTCTTGTCCATGCCCAATGGTTCAGAGCATTTTTAATGACATAAGGGGGACCAACATAATATTAGGCAGGTGGTCATAAGGTTATGCCTGATCGTTGTAGTCTTACCTAGTAGTATACTGACTCCACATCAAAATCCTGCTTACATGTATTACGTTATAGTATAATAGTTCAATGTATCACAGTAATAAACACTATTAAAGAGCCAGTCCGCATCTTTTAATACTTAAAGTACATTTTACTGACAGTACTTTGATATGAACATATCAGCGTAAAATGAGAAAATACGAAGACACTGTACAGTAAACAAGACCCCTTGCCCTTTTCCTTCATGCTTTGTTTGTACAATTATGTCCATAGATGGAACATTTATTTTTGAACGTTTAGGCAGGGACCAAATATTCTGGATAACGTGTTTTTTGTGTGTCAGTTGAAACATTTGGAACAGTTATGAATCAGGAGGTAGTGGGTACAAACACTGCAAGTGGCTGAATCAGAATTTTAAAGGGAAGTGATTAAAGAAGCTAAAACATTTCTTGAAGTGAAAGCAGTGAATGAAGCTGAAGTGTCAGTTTAAGCTGAGGTTCAAGCACTGAAAGGAACTGACATGTCAGCTCAAGTCCAGAAGGAGGTGAAGGAGGATGAGTGCTAGTTCAAGTTTATAAATTGAAGGTTTATGTTGTTTAAGGTGTTAAACAACGTGTTTAAAGTTATTTTAATATGAATACAATATTTACCAATCCACTTTTATTTCACTGATGCTCCCTTGTATAGCTGCATACAGTAGTAATATAGCATACGCCCATCGTCCACAACAGTACAACCACTGACAGGTTCTGCTGGATAACCTTGTGTCCTGGTATTCATGTGGATGTTACTTTGACACATACCACATACTTAAACATTGTTACATTGTTACAGACATATCACAACCCCCCTTGGCAACAGCACTCTCTGCAGTACAATGCACACTGTGACACTGTGAAAACTGCTCAGGAATGGCTAATGGAACACAACAAAGAGCCCGTGGTGTTGAACCGGCCTCCAAACTCCCCAGATCCTATTCAGATCAAGCAACCATGGGATGACACCATATAGAGGTGTCGTGTCCATGGCCTGATGGCTCCGAGCTGTTCTGGCGGCACAAAGGAGACCTACACAATAGTAAGCAGGCAGTTTCAATACTGTAGCCGATTAGTGTGTATAGTAAAATAAAATAGCCCACTAGCAACCAGATGTTACAAATGCAATTATTTACAAATCACAAGCTTTGTATTACAATATATAATAATTATATTATACAAGTCAAATTACATTATACCAACATGCACAATTATATTATAATACAATATAGCTTTCCTCATTCCCTGTATATTTTTATTGTTAGCATATGACACTTTATGGTGCATTTTCTAATTTAGTATTTTTTTATTCATAGTATATTCTACACTGTATT
Organism: Chromis chromis; assembly: GCA_900302755.1. NCBI lineage: Eukaryota > Metazoa > Chordata > Actinopteri > Pomacentridae > Chromis > Chromis chromis. The sequence goes on from OMNN01024897.1 coordinate 1,783, forward strand.
GTGCATTTTCTACCTTATTATATCTTTTTATTATATTAATATTTGTATTATATTTTTCAATGGTGGTGGTCACTTTACTCTTTCTGCTTGCTACTGTAAGAACAGAATTTCCCTTTGCGGATCAATAAAGTATTTCTATTCTATTCTATTCTATTCTATTCTATTCTATTCTATTCTATTCTATTCTATTCTAGTAATATTAAGAACAGAGTGAGTATTCTAAGTGCTTCTTCTTTTCGTCTGCTTTCTGCACCACAATCCACGACTCATTTATATTCTCCAATGTGTCTCCATTTTAAAATGTCTTTTTCTAATTGGTGCTTGACTTGGATGTTTGTGCTTCACTGAGCAGAATGATGGATGTGCAGAATCTGATGTTAGAAAGCTGTTTTCACCTTCATCCACTGAAAGAGGAAAGCTTCTCACCTTCAATCTCTGGTTAGGGTTTGTATGTAAGTAGGCATCACTAATGACAGTTGCCCATTTTTTAGATATATGAGAAACTGCAGATATAATTCTAAGATTTTTTTCACAAGCTTATTGATTTTTTTCTCTCAAAAAGTGTATATTTAAATGTCTAAAACTCATCTTCAGGTTAATGTCCTCCCATTCTGATCAGTGGTATTTTCTGACCACGCCCCCTCGGCAGCCTCCATTGGTGTTCCATCCTGGGGGAAGTGGGTTGAGCTAGTGGATCTTCAGAGGAACACACTCCGGGACGTGTTTTAAAATGCTAAATAGCAAACATGTAGCAGCCTTGAGAGGTCTAAACCCCCAGATGTTACACTCAAGGGACTGACTGATGTAAAAGGTAACGTTTGTCTTCATGTTTCTGTGTTTTAAATGTTAGCAAACCTCACATCTGGTTCAGCGGGACGCGGCAGCCTCCGCATCCCCAGAACAGTGATGTAACATCGGACTGAGAGTTCAGGGGGAGCCGGGGATTGTTATCCGGAGCCTGTTAGCCTCTTAGCACAGGTTCGCCTGCTTCGAGTCGATAAATTATGACATTGTTTTCCTATTAAGTTTGATACATAATAATATTGGAGTGAATTTGTGTTCATGCTCCAGAGTGTGGAGGCAGGGAGCCAGTTGCCCCATCATGGCCCAAATACCCATGCAGGGCAGTTAACTATGCTAACATCTCTGGGTTTTTACATAAGAAACTGCATAAAATTATCATATTCAGGATTACTCTCACCATAATGGCCTTGATTCTATATTCTTGTAAAAATGTCATGTCCAAAATTATTCATATGAAGTGAAATTGTTGCAATATTTACTTACAAATGGTTCTGGTCATGTCCTCTTGCAAGTCATAACTAAAACCAAAGAGCTTAGTGAGCCTGCTACTGAGCTGCCGGCTCACAAAGACTATACAGACATATTTAAGTGGGTTTTTTGTGTGCAAAACAGCATCAGAAAGTACAAGGAGTTCCACACTGAGAAAAATCTGAAAGGGCAACTCCAGCTAGATGAATCTGAGCATCTCAAGATGCAGACAATGCACAGGGCTGGTCTTCATGGACACCAACTGAGAAGGATGTAATTTCTCCTAAACCACAAAAGCTCACCTGGAGAAAGGAGAAAGCTTTTGGTCATTAGTTCTGTGGTTGGATGAGATGAAAATGTGGCTTTTTTGTTTTTGAAAGAAAGAAGAATTCAACACCAAGAACACCATCCCCATGCTCAAACATGGTGGTGGGAATGGTGTTTTTCAGCCAGTGTTGGTCCAGACAACTGATACCAATAGCATAATGGAATAATTTTGGGCCTAGCATTTATCGTAAAGATATTTCTAAAATCATAGATGCATCACTAAACTCTCTAACACAATTTCTTACTGTCTCTTGTTGCTTGCTTACGTCATTTTTAGCCAGATGAAACCTATAAGTCAATTAAAAAATCACTGTAAATCAAAACTTTATGATTCTGTAGTGTCCTAAATATGTTAAAACAGCGTGTGAAGCTCTACAGGGGAGGGTGAGCCTTCCCCTGTAAGCCTTCCCCTTCCCTTAATAAGAGATGAGCTCCCTGACAGCTTTGTTTGTAACATTTTTACAGGGTTCTAAAATACTCACAATATGCATTTTTTGTCATGCATTTCTATGTTTTGTATTTTCCTCTGGTGCTGAAAGCAGGCAACAGTTGCTAGTTTTCATCTGTTATTCTTCTTATTATATCCTTATTTTTAGGAATAATGATGAAGAGAAGCTAGATCAAGTATTTTATAAATGTTGTAGGTTGTTTAATACCATGAAAAAGTTAAAAAAAAAAAAAAGTACTGTTCCATTGTTATTATGTAATTATTTATCATGCGACTTTATCATGTTCATGTTCATGTCCAGCAGGTTATGGATCCCAGCCTTCCTTGTTTCATCATTTTCACGCTGCTTGGCTCTGTTGTAAGCTCTTTTGATAACCACCACAATGGCACCCGCCACTATGGTTACTGTGTGCTCGGAGCTGGGCCTGCTGGACTGCAGATGGGATATTTCCTCTCCAAGGCTAAAAGAGACTACATCATCTTGGAGAGAAACTCAGGACCTGGCAGCTTCTTCAACAAGTAAGAAACTTTGTTAGAGTTTTCCATTAAAAGGCTCAAAAGAACTGTACTAATCTGTCCTCCTTTGTGCATCCTAAGGTATCCCAGGCACAGGAAGCTCATCAGCATTAACAAGATCTACACAGGGAGGCGGAACCGAGAGTTCAACCTGCGCCACGACTGGAACTCCCTGCTGAGTGATAAACCTGAGCTCCTCTTCAAGAGAGTGAGCAGCGAGTTCTACCCACCAGCTGATGCCTTCCCTCTCTACCTGTCCATGTTTGAAAAGGAGCTCGGGCTGAGGGTTCAGTATGGTGTGGACATTGGCAGGATCAGAGCCGTGCAGTCAGCCACCGGAAGGAGCTACATCCTGACTGATCAACACACATCAGACTACACATGCAGGTACGTTGCATCAATCAGAGATTAAAAACTCTCATTCGTTTTGATTTTGGGTTACATTGTGTTGCACTTTTGTCGTCTCTCCCTCAGCGTCCTGTTGGTAGCAACAGGACTGTGGGTCCCTCAGAAGGTAGAGTTTGTCGGTTCTGACCTGGTTGAGGGCTACGAGTCCATCTCCACTAACCCAGAGGACTACAAGGACCAGGCTGTGCTGATTCTGGGAAAGGGGAACTCTGCTTTTGAAACAGCCCAGAGCATCTTGGGAAGAGCGAGTCGGGTGCACATGCTCAGTTCTAGCCCTGTTCGACTGGCCTGGCAAACACATTACGTTGGAGACCTCAGGTACAGAGATGCAGTAATTTCTTTTTATTGGTCCGTTTGCTTCATACAAAATGCAATAAAAAGAAAAACGAAACCACCAGGATATTTAACATAAACACTGTTTTTGGTTTACAGAGCCGTGAATAACGAGCTAATAGACACGTACCAGCTGAAGTCTCTGGATGGCCTGGTGGAGGCTCGCCTGGAGAAAATAGTTATCGCTCAACGAAAGGAGCAAAGCAGGAGGACATCTGGTGGAAAGAAAAAAGAGAAAAAGGGACAGTTATATCTAACTTTAAAGAAGTACGTCCACAGCAGGGAAGAGAAGAACAGCTCAGATGTGACAGGAGAGGAGCTGCCGGGGCATCACATCGACAACTTCCCGATGCGAAAACCTTACGACCGCGTGATTCGATGCCTCGGATTCCGATTCAACTTCAGCATATTTGACGGGTATGAATTTCTACAATATTGGTCAGCTTGTTGTTGTGTGTCAGTAATCCATCCATGCATTCATGACAGGTATGCTGCATGCACAATTATCAGGCAAATTGTATTTCTTTTTTTAGATTTATTTTTGGCCTTTTCATGCCTTTATTAGAGAGGACAGGACAGTGGATAGAGTCAGAAACAGGAGAAGGTGGGGAAGGACTTGCGGTAAATGGCCAAGGTCAGACTCGAACCTGGCACAGCCGCTACGCCTCTGCATGTGGGTCACGCAACATAACCGTTAGGCTATCGGGGTGCTCCGGCAAATTGTATTTCTAAGGATTTCCGAAGTGTTACACGAAGTTTTCAGTCAATTCAAAATGTCATGGAGGCTTAAACTTGAATGTTTAACAGAGGAAAAGTGAGTATTGTCTTAAGTGTGGGCAATTATTACTCAACTAAATTACAAAAAAAAATCCGAACTCCAAAAATCCAAACAAGAAATAACTACCACAAAAGCTAAATAACATTCAGTGACCAGTATAACTACTCTTCTTTTGTTTGTTTGCCATGAGCCTTTCACCCAAGCAGTCTGTCAGTTTGTTGATTTGTTGATAATTAGCTGTCACTGATGCAGCAACCACAGCTTCTCAAACGCTGTTCAAAGCGGTGTGACACTGTCCCTCACTGTAATCTCACGTTTGAGAAGGGATCACATGTTCTCAATAGAATTTAAGTCAAGTGAGGAATGGGACCAGGTCAGTATTGGGGCATCTTTGAGTGGAGCACTTGGTTGCATGTGATGGAGTATTGTCCTGCATAAAGATCATGGTGTTCTTGAATGCTACAGACTTCTTCCTGTACTACATTTTGAAGAAAGCATGTTCCAGAAGCTGGCAGTAGGTTTGAGAGTTGATCTTTAGTCCATCTTCAACCTGAAAAGGCCCAACTAGCTCATCCTTAATGATAGCGGTCATACAGTTCCCCACCTCCACCTTTCTGCTGCATGAATTGAAGTGGTGCCCTGTGTCTATTTGTGACCCAGCTACGGGTGCATTTATCTGCTCCGTCAACAGTCACTATCATTTCAACTTCAACTTGTGGATCCTATTAATTAGTGCTCGTGTTTCAGCCTTCTTTACCTTGCCCATGTCTCTGAGCACTTGACTCTTTGTACTTATGGACCCTTCAGGCAGGCGGCAGGTCTGGAATACGTTGGCACTGGAGGATAATCACATTTACAGTTACCTATTCTTGCAACCCCTGTTTGCCGTTTGCAACAAAATGTTTGAATGTCTGGTGATCACTCTTCAGTAGTTCTGCTATTTCATGAGTATTGCATCTGTCACTTAAATCTCTTTTTTGGTCCATTTTAACTGATGTAATGAACCTGCTGAATAATTATGCCCACCTTAATATTAGATAACTTTAGGAAACACCCTCCTTAATTCAATACATTCATAATACAATACATAGCACCTGAAAATTATTACATCCGATAAGCATTCAGGTTTACAGTTTTGCTCATGTGCACTGGGTCACAACACTCACTTGACTAATAATCGTGCAGTGTAATGTTCTATCCTGACATGAATGACCCTCTCTTGTGTCATATTACTGAATCTATATTTATAAAAAGCTTGTTTTATTTAGATAATGTTCAAATCTTTAAACCTCTCTTCAGCTCCGCCTGCCCACCAAACAGTGAAAATGCGAAAGGCCGGCTGCCGGGGGTGACCGCCTGGTATGAAGGGACGGACACCCCTGGTTTGTTTGTGCTGGGAACTGCTGCTCACTCCAGAGACTACCGCGCATCTGCTGGAGGCTTCATCCATGGATTCCGTTACACAGGTGAACACCCAACACGTTAGTTAGTTTGTGACATTTTGAAACAGTACTTGTTGAAAAATGTTCAAGTCTTCATTTGTTTGTGACATTCAGGCATCATGCTTCACTTCTTCTTTGATCACAGCCATAAAACACACAGTACAGTTAATGATGCACAAATGTGAACCATGAACACTCAGCTGGAATACAAACAAACTGACAACTGCACATTTAAATAAAACTGTTTTGTGCCACTGCTATATGTGATCCTCATGATGTTTAAACTAACTATGGATTTTCTGCCACAGCACGAGCTGTACACCGTGTACTAGAACATCGTTACCATAGCAACCAGTGGCCATCAACACAACTGTTGACAACACAGTTGCAGTCCTGGATTCTGAAGAGGGTCGGCGAGGCCTCTGGGCCGTACCAAATGTTTGAGGTGCTTGGGGATGTTATTCTTCTAAGAGGGTAAGCAGATGCTATTTTTGTATCAGCAGTAAAAATTAGCTTTTTCCATCGATGCTCTTTTATTCATGAGATCTGCTTGCTGTGACTAGCTGAGTTCAGGTCATCCATCTGTCCTTTTTATGTTACATGATCAACTGCGGCTCCTCAGCAGGTTAATCCACCTGCTCCTGGTGTATCCTAAAGCACCCTCACACTCCCAGTCTCCCAGGGGCCACATCCAATCAGAGGAGTTCTAGCCAGGAGGCATTTGACACCTAAACCATTTTCACTTTAATTTAAGTAATGAGCAGTGGGGTGATGACAAGAAAACAAAATCCTCAGTGAGATTAAACCATCACTGTATAATTCCTCTGTGGCATTTAGAAAATGTTTCTTTTTCAAGAAACACTTACACAACCTTAATGATGTGTGTTTTTGTAATTCAGGCTATTCCTGTACTGTCAGATGATGTTAAAGCTGTATCATCAGGTCCCTGTGTTTACTTATTACATAGAATTCTGCTTTTCATTGGAGTGAAATTATCAAATGATGTTTCTGAAGATGACATTAGCTGACATTTTCATAAGAAACAAAGTTATAGTTAGTCATCTTTATACTCATCATGTGTTTGTCCTCTTCTCTCTCCTTGACTCTAAGCTCTCACTGTGAATACTTGGAGGAGTTTCCCATCCAGGCCTTGCCTCAGTTCTCCTCTCTTTCTGGCCATGAGGTCTCCAGCCATGGTCTGATTGTTGTCGTCATGCAGTATGGGAAGAAGAAGATCGACTATCTGGGGCGTAGCAGGGCAGAAACAGACTGGACTAAAGCTTGGCAATCCAACTTTCTGCATCCTGTTTTATACTACTATGACACACTTCCTACTGGTGAGTAGAAAAGTGAATCTACTTTTTAGAAGAAAAAAACACTGCTGTTTTGGCAGCAAACAAACTCCAAATGAAAGTTGTTAATGTAGGTTCCTTTTTTCCCCAGAGGAAGAACTGAAGCTGCGTCCCCCCGGCTGGCCTTTGCCAAGGCCCAAGGCAATTCATCACATGGTTGAGGACTTCCTTACAGAATGGGAGGGTCCCGTATCTCACATCCAGCCACTGCGGCGCTTCCTGGAGCACTGTGTCCAGACTGACCTCAGGGCCTTCTATGCAGGTAAAGCAGCACAGTGACAGCTGATCTGTTCCTCACCCATAAACTATGACCCTACAGGCTACATTCTACATTTGTTTGGTTAGAGTGAGACAGTGTCTGAAAGCAGACCTCAAGAGTTGTAGGAAAGTTGGCAACCTGAGGTGAACCTTGAAATGGCGTGGGTGATGGTCCCAAACCTTTTGCTGTGCATATCATTTTAGAAATGTTAGTGACAATGTGGGAAACTACATCTTAAATTCTAATGTTTTAACAAGACTTCTGGTAATGAAGAGTGGATTTCAGAATAGATTTACCTCCACACTGAATCACAAGCCATAATGCTGCACAAATTTCACTCATTCCTGTGTTTCCTTCTGTCTTTTAGAATCATGTTTCCGCTTATCTCTTACCCACCGCAAGCCGCCACTGTATTGTCAGCAGGGATACTTGAAGCAGCAGGGCATCCCTCACAACAATCACCTGCGGCAGCACGTTCACGATGCTGGACTGGTGCCTGCTGAGCAAGATGCAGGCACATCAGGGGCCGACCCGGCATTCCCCAACTACCTGGCACCAGCTGGAGCCTCCATGTCTTCAGGACTGAAACTTGACTTGTGATTGTTTTACCTAAGGGTGTTAATGCTACCGTATAAGATGCTGTTTCTCAGAGCTTCTACCTCCAGCACAACTAGTCATTCCCTTTTGCAAGACCAAATATTTGGACAGCATACCGTCCTACAGAACAGTGGTTCCCAACCTTTGTTTTGGTTTGTGATCCATTAAAAATGCATCAATTTCCAATCACAAACCTTCAACCCCAAACACTTGACTGTTTCAACCAAAGATCGATTTTCATTTCTTTACCTTACTAATGTTTAAGTGTCAGAAAGAATTATCTAGCACTTTACCAGAAGAAAGTGTGAAGAATATATTGTGTATTTTTACTTCTGTTAATCAGTCCTAGCCCTTCACACTTATGTGACTGATTTTTGGGTCCAAACCCGCAGGTTGGAAACCACTGCTTATCACTGGAGGAATTCCTTGACCCCTTGAAATCTCTTGTATTATTATTCCCCACAAATATTTATATACATTACACTGTGCCATTTTCATATCATTGAAATCTGTATTATGTAGAGCTATATAGGTGGAGGGTGGGTGTCAAAAATGATTATACATTTAAGATTATATAAAATTAAATATACATGAAAGAGGGGACACATGGTTCATTTGTTTGTGTTTTATTCAAATTAATGTCTTTGTGATTGATTTTCATAGTACGCATGCGCCGAAAAATCATTGGTCTACCACGGGAGCAGTTTGATTGGCTGCTTGGTTGCGCTCATCCTATTGGACGGCAGCGAATGAACAACACGGAATATGATTGGTCGATACTGCCCCGAAGCTGTTGACTGTACAATGGGTGTGCCTTTTACTACTTTTATCAGATGAAATGGAAAATGTGAAATAGGGGACATTTTGCTGCGGTTAAGGAAAAGGTATCTACTGTTTACACACTTCAAATGATCCAGGATGGAAAGACTTTAGCGGGGGGATGTGCTGTGTTGTCGCCGTGTAATGGCCCCGGGCGTCGCTGACGGTACAAATGCCATATTCAAAGTTGACTCCAGGTGCTACTGACGGCTTTATTTCCCTGAAGCTTCTGCAGGAGTTGTAAGGACCGTATGCAACCAGCGTCGTGCTAAACTAGCTTCCTTATGTCACGGTAAAGTATGGACGGATGGAGCTTTGTCGTCGCCTCGGATAATGACCGCTCCAGTTCCGAGGGGGAGTACATGCTGGAGCGGGGAGCCGAAGATGAAACCCGGGAGGCGGTGGACGGAGAGCAGCGGGGGGACGCGGAGGGGATGGACGACGTGGGTGACGCCGCCGTGGGGTTCGGGATAAGTGGGATAGGGGAGGGGAAGGTGGTGCTGGGTCGAGTAGGACAGAGAGACGAAAAAGAACTCAGGTACCTGCACTTGTTGTGGGAGCCCGGGCGAGGAGAGCTTGGAGCGGCTGGTGTGGCGAGCAAGCTGGGGAAGATGACGGGGTGCAGGGCCAGGCGACAGCACCGAGCCGTGAGGAACCTGGGTCCTATCGGTAAAGACATTTACGGTAAGGAACACCTACATAGACTTTATGTATGCATTATATACACACTATAGACAGTCACATTGTCCATTAACTTGAAGAATAAGCAAGGTGTGTGCCTGTTTGTGTTTGAAAATGTAGGTACAAAACACAAGCTAACATAGACATGCTGTCTCAATATCCCTGATGTGAGGGGAGTTAACAATACTATACATGGGTATGATCCCTTAGAAAATACATGCAACATGTATCAGAGTCGTTGTTAAAATCTTAACCTATTGGGGCCCGGAAATCTTTACATTTTAACCTGATCATTGCACTATTTTCAACTTATTCCACAGTTAAATCAATATAAAATGTGTGACACTGCTCTAGGCAAAGTAAGGCCATCTAATTTTCTATGCTTTGCCCCTGTGTCACATTATCATCACATTTAGTGCAAGATAGCTTGACCAGACATTCTTAAACTCTGTCTCTTGGAATTAGTCTTATTCATGATGATGTAAAGGTCTGGGAAAAAAGATGCAGGAACTAGCGAGCAGAAGAAGTGAGAGTGACATGCAGCAAAGGGTTTTCAGCTGGACTCAAACTCATGACTGCTGCTGGGGGACTGAGCCCATGTGGTATCGCCTTAACTCAGTGAGCTAAACGGCGGTCCACAACAGTTTCTTTTTGCAACCAAATCTTCCTTGTCAGTGTGTCTCTCCTGTTCTCACTTTGGATGTTTTATATCCACAGCTGTGAAAAGACTGAGGGAAGCAGCGAACAGCAATGACATTGACACAGGTATGAACTAAGCTGATAGAGTAAATAGTCATGCTTGCAGTGTAAAGTTGTGTTTAGCTGACAACAGTGGTTTTTTTTTCTCAGTGCGTAAACTCCTGCAAGATGACACCGACCCCTGTGCAGCAGATGACAAGGGAAGGACAGCTCTTCATTTCTCTTCCTGCAATGGAAACGAGAGCATCGGTAAGTTGGTGACGCTATAAACAATGTCATGATACTCTCATTGGAAATCAATTTGCAATTTGGTGTGTAGAGTTTAAACCACCATGCCATTGAACAATACACTAAATACGTCCAGCTGTGCTCTTCTGTTGCTGACCATGTAGTGTTACCCTTGTTGTTTACTGTGCTGCATTTCATTTCCATATTTATGAAGGGTGTTTCTACACTTTACTGTTTTGTACACAGCAGTAACAGGAGACTGAATTTTAACAATCCTTTTCAAATGTTTGTAGTGCAGTTGTTGCTGAGCCATGGCGCTGATCCCAACCAGCGAGACAGTCTTGGAAATACCCCCCTCCATCTGGGTAAGAGAGAACAATCACCATGACTAAAAACTGTAGCACTGTGACCAGTAATGCATGACTATGGTTTCACCTTTACAAAACTGTGTAACTGCCTAAGGCTCACACCTATCAAAATCTACATAAACACTGCAGAATAACATACCCCAAAATGTATATCCTATATTTGCATTTGTTAATGTATTTGTGTTGCAACTCTTAAATTTTAACTTGTGCCTCTGCAGCGGCCTGTACCAACCATGTGCCTGTAATCACCACATTGCTGAGAGGAGGTGAGACCACTACAGAGGTGTTGAATTGTTTGTGTCACTGTAAAACCCCTGCCTTTTTTTTGTTAGCTGAAAATAAGTGGGAGCAAAATCTTCTTGCACTTTGAAGTTCTGCTTTTCAGCTCTATATGTGTGGGGTACTTTCTGTTACCACGAAAAACCATATGTACGGGTTAATACTTGTTAATTAGCGGTTAAAATAGACTTCTCACGGTGGACTTTCCTACTTATTACTCATAGACTTGTGCCTAGTTTAAACATGCCAAATTTGAATTTGGTCACTATTCCCTCTGAAGTAGTCTCCCACTGCTGCTGCAACCCTTAAAAAAGCCCTGTCTGTTGGAACATCAAGCAAACCAACGACTCGCTGGAATCTCCTCCACTGTTGCCAAACGGCAAACCTTCAATTCATTTTGGGGAAGATGAGGAAGTTGAAGGGAGCCAAATCTGGCAAGTAGGACAGATGGAGTGTAAAGATGTTTTTATCATGCCGTCAGTCAGTGCGTTTTCATGTTGGAGCACCCAATTACCACCACGCCACAGTTCAGGTCATTTACACTAAATATTCTCCCTCAGACAGCTTAGGACTTTACAGTAGAACCTGGTGTTGAGAGGCTGACTCTGGGGGACGAATTCACATTACACAATCTTGGTGGTGCTTCTAATCTGGTTGGCCTTTTTCCGTCTTGGAGACTGCTGGCTCCTCCACTGTCAAAACTGCTGTTTGGTCTCTTGATCATGGTTGTAGCTGTAGCTCTCTCGTCACCAATCATGAACCAAGATACGAAGATTGCCATCATACTGGGCCTGTTGATGTTGATCCTTGCAGTCTTTGACACGGTGCTGCTTCTGCAGATCCATGCTGACATTGCAGATCCATGCTGACATTGCAAATCACGTAAACGCATGTAACACAGGTCCCTATGTTGATGATGCAACGTCACATGTAATCCTAATTCACAACGGTTACTGCTAGCACCTGTTGGTTGCGCATGATGGTGCCACTCTCCATTTGTGCACAACAGGGACAGACTTGTATCTTTTTGATCGCACCTCATATATTTCATTAGGAGTATCCTAATATGGGAAAATAATGAACAGTACTCAGCAGTCAATATTTAATGTTGTAGTAGTAAGCTCCCAGTATACCATTGCCATTCATTGAACATTAAAGCTTGTAAGCAAATAACCGACCTGGCATACTTGCAGTAATTGCGAGCTGCCTGTACATTTCCTACTAGTAGATTAAAATAATAAATACATTAAATCATTAAAATTAAGATTAAAATTTAGCTCAGTTGTAGAACAATAGCCATATAAATGCCTATAGCTAACCTAATTTGTGTAAATTCAGAATGTAGCATGGTTGTGGCAAATGAACACAAATTATTGACTGATTTATAACAACATTCATTCTTCAATCACAGATAATAAACTGTAGACATTATAATTGATTTTAAATTGGAATTTAGAAGTATTTGAAACTAATTAATAAGCATGTGAAACAAAGAGATATGTGTTCTTGTTTCTGTTAAGGAGCCCGTGTGGATGCCCTTGACCGAGCAGGCAGGACCCCGCTGCATCTAGCACGCTCCAAGCTTAACATTCTGCAGGAGGGAGATTCACGCAGCTTAGAAACCCTGAGAGGGGAAGTCACACAGGTAGAGAAGACTTTAACTTGCCTGGTTTATTAAAGTAAGACTTGGGCCTTTGATATATTTTCTGAAAGTGTCTGCGTTGATAAAGACTGTCTGACTTTCATTCACAGATTATTCAGATGCTGAGGGAATACCTGAACTTAATGGGCCAGAGTGAAGCTAAAGAGAGGCTGGAGCACATTTCGACTCAGCTGCAGCACACACGCACCAAAGAGCAGGTGACACCTACATACTCACAAATGATTCTCATATTCAAATGCATGAAGATGAAGGTTTATGGTCCATCTAAACTGTATCTAGTGTGTTTTATATTTGCATTTATTGCTGATTTACCAACTCATATATGGTTGTCTGTTTTATTTGTTTGTGTTCTTTTAGGTGGATGAGGTGACTGATTTATTGGCAAGTTTTACATCACTCAGTCTACAGAAACAGAATCTGGGTGATAGGTAGAAGATGAAGTGTATAGAGAGCTGAAGCCCTGCTCTTTTTCAAACAAGCCTCTTCTTCACTAGCCTTGGCCAGACCAGCAGCCTGAACCATGGTGCCGCGGTTGTCTATCCCAAACTCAGTGTTTTACTGCTCTATTGGACATGTCAAGACTGCCATTTTAACCAAGATAATGCCCTTATTTAGTTAACATTAACAGCTACAGTGCTGTGCTACTTTTCAAAATGTATCCTTCAGTGTTGATTGGCTATTACTCGTGACATTTAACCAATCAGATGTTGTGGGCGAGACTGCTTGAGACCACAGATTGGTGACTACAGATAGAGAGGTGGTTGCATCAGTGCCAAGTAGTCTGACTTACCAGAATTAGACTTCTTGTGTCTGCCTTTCCTGCTGCACGTTTTACACGACTTCCTCCTCTTCCACTATCTGTGTGTTACTGTTTTCAAAATCCCTTTCACTGCAGGAAACGGCAACCTCCTAGCAGAAACCTACAAACTGAAAATTTGTATTGTGCTGTAGGGCAGCCCTGCTTGGTTCTTTCAATGAATTACCCCTTTAATGACTGTGCTCACTTCCCTGCATGCAAAAGTTCCACCAGGAAAATTCCCCTCAGCATTTTTTTAGAGGGGCACCGTCACAGCATCTGGGATTTGCTCCATCCAATACTTTTTTGCTTGGTTTAAGGAAATATAAACATGCTAGTGCGTTTCTCCCCCCACCTCCCCATAGCAGAATTATATTGAGGTGCAGCCAGAACATTCTCCAGCACTGACACAGTGCTGTGGAGATGGTCCAAAATAGGTGACACTACTGCCTTAGTGGTGCATTTTTAAATTAACTCATTTATTAGAATTAAACAATAAAAAATAATAGCGAGATAATAACTGGAAAATTGCTGAATATGAGATACAATAATCGGCCAGTCAATCTGTAGCACTTTTCATAGACAGCAAGAGCAACATAATACAGGCACGTGCTAACAACGTTTTTGCTGTCTTGGTTAAAATGAGAAGTTCTGAAATGTTAAAACCCAACACTGTAGTAGATGACGGGGAAAAGACTTGACACATGTCCGCTTTTAATAAAAAGCATAAAAGAAACCCCTAAGGACAAATCCATTGACAACAGGAAGCTGGTGGACAGAAGCTAACCCAGAAATGCAGTGAGACCTTGGCTCTTTATTGTGTGTATGTGTGTGTTTGGTATGTGTGTGAGAGAGTGTTTGAGTCAAATTGTGTGTGTCATGTTCTCTTTTTGCCTGCCATTATTAGACAAGTTCTATGATAATTACGAGACTTAAGAATTTTCACTGTTGTGCTTTTGGTTGTCTTATCAACAGCATCTTTGTATCGTTGCCTTTTTTCTTGTATTGCATGTTTCTATGTGAACTGTACTGTAAAAATGATTTGGCAGTTGTTGGAAATGGATATATGTGAATCAATAAATCAATATCTTTGGCTATTTATGGGATTGTGTCTTTCGTACAGTGGCATGATAAATTGTATTCATTTTATTTTTTATTATCCATGTTTTTTTGTATTTTAATACACAGATTTCAATATCACCATATTAAATGAGAGGCCTCCTGTAGTTATTTCAGATAGGGAATACTGAGCTTTAGCAGAATGCATTGCTAACATGGCTACTTATCCTCTCCGCTGATTGGCTACGTTGCCGAAGCTCCTCCCCTACAGCGACACGTATTGTTGTATCGCCGATAATAAAGATGGCGACCGGACCCGCGTAAATTGGAGATCCCCATAGAGGTAGTAAAATTTAATAAACGCATTCTTCCTCACCTCCCGGTGTTTGCAAACTACACATGCAGTCAGTCCAGAGGAAACGAAGACATGAGCAGACTTGAATGCATGTCCGCCGCAGTGTTTTCTCCACCTCAGTCCACTGCGGCCTAGCCGTCAGGGAAAGCCTCGGGCTTTCCTTAGCCGCCTTCACTGGCCGGCTGAGTGCACACTCGGCGGCACGAATTCAAGTCTTGGAAATGCTTCGGAGCGCGAGTGTCAAAGTGAATAGACAGGGGGTGTGTTTGTGTATCTTTACGAAAGTAGGCGGGAATTTGTTTAGCTGGCGTTTTGTACTCTTTTATATGTAACTAACCACAACAATACTGCAATATAACACAAATTGTATTTTTCGTGTAGTAGCGGCTAGTCATCGACCACTTGTTCACTTTTGAGTGCGTCCTGGTTACCTGCAGCTCCAGTGCTGCTTGGTTAGCTCATTGCAGGAATATTTGAAACAACCCATCATCTGTCTAGGCACTTGAAAGACAGAAATGTGTTGGTTCTCCACTTGTGACTTGTATTGCAATATTAAACCGCTCTTATTTGTTTCTGGCTCTCTTACCTTTTCTTTTTGTTTATTTAACAGGTCAGAATCCTGCCTTAATGTGGTCCATGACATCCAATGACAAGCAAACGTGTTGACGAAGAAGAAACCATGGCTTTTGAGGAGATCAAGGGTAAAGGAGGAATTGGTAATGTCCCTGTGTAATGTAGTTTGACTGTACTGTACATACTCATTGAGCATTTTTTGTGCAATCAGAAACAGAATTATAAGTAGTAACAAAACTACATTTTTTGTACCTGCTGCTCCACTGGACAGAGTTTGCACAAGGAAGGAAGAACAGTTTAAAAAGAAAAACTCAAAATATAAGCAATGTTAAATATAGTATTTTCCAGTGCACGTGTGGCCAAAAGAAAAAAGTGTTTTCCTGATAAAATAAGAATTCTAATATGGATTTCATTTATTATAGATGTGGGGATGGAGGGAGAAAGGGGCCTTGTGGCTGGCCGTAGCCAGAGAGAGAAGAGGAGGTCGTACAAGGATCTGTTAAGGGAGGAGGAGGAGATTGCTGCCCAGGTACGAAAGTCTTCCAAGAAGCGGCCAAAAGTAAGTTATCTGTCCTGAGTAACCTGACTGTATAGTTTAATATCCTACAAGCCTTTTTTAGATGAGGTGTTGATGTGCATTTTAATATTTTGCATTAAATGATGTTGTGTCATTCCCAATCAGGACTCAGAGCTTTTTATGCTGGGAGGAGACTCGCACAAAAAGAAGAAGAAGCATAGTGATGACTACTATTACAGAGGTGAGAGGTTGTGTGGTCATATATTATTCAGAAGATATATAGTTTTGTTATTTTAGATTATTATCTTGTGTTTGTATTTACTTTTCTCCTCCTTTCTCTTCCCCTTACCAGACCATGATGGTTCAGGCCCACCTCCCCATAAGAAGAAGCACAAGTCTGCAGACCGCTCCCCGACTCTTTCTTCCCCCTCATCATCCCACCCGACAGATACAGCGATGGGCCTCCTGCAAGCTATCACCTCTCCCCTGGCCACAGGTTCGGACCCCAGCCCCCACTTGCACAAGAAACCCTCCTACCCCTCTTTCTCCTCGCACTCTTCAAAGGACCGGAAACGTGAGAGCAGTGGTGGTGGCGGCGGTGGAAGCAAAGGGAGCCACTCCTCCTCGCACTCCCGCCCCGTGTCGTCATCGTCATCTTCTTCCAAGAAGCACTCCTCCTCTTCCTCAAAGTCGTCTCTGTTCCACGGCGGTGCTCCCAAAGAGGAGCCCCTGACGTTACGTGAGGCAGATGGGCTGAAGATGAAGCTCATCATGTCACCAGAGAAGGAGGAAGGAGAGAGCTTCCCGTTCACGCCACACTCATCCAAAAGTGGTGTGAAGAAAGAAAAGGACAGAGAACGGACACAGCTGTCAAAATCACCAAAGAAGAAGCTGCAGCAGAGTAGAGATCCACTGCCTGTAGTGGGAAAAGAGGTGGAGGTGGAAGGTAAGGTAACTCTAAATGGTGCTCCAAGGATACAGGTTATGTTATTTTTCTCTGTCACAGTTTCTTAAATCCAATCGCTACACATTTCTACTGATAGTAATTGATCCATTGAACTTGATGTTTAGTTTATTGTTCTGTTTTCTGTTGTACAGGCCATTATGGAGGTGGCATGGGAGATGATAGCTCCTCATCTGGGGGAGAACTGGAGGCAGGTGAACTGGTTATAGATGATTCATATACGCACTTGTCGAAAAAGAAAAAGAAGAGCAAGAAAAGCAAAAAGAAAAAGGACAAAGAGAAAGACAGAGACAAGGATAAAAGTGGGAAGGACAAGAAACACAGCAAAGGATTTGGAGGTGAGTTAAGTCAGAAATGAGGGAAATGGTTGTGACTGAATTCAGTGTTGTTTAAAACATTGTCTGTTTTGGATTTGAATAGTAGAAATTTAAAGGCATGATTCCACATATTACTAACACAGCTAATGATTTCTGCTATCGTCTTTACCAATTAGACATGAAGGTGCACATTTGTTTCAGTCAAATACAATCTGTAGCTATCATCATCTGGCTTGCTATGCAAACATTCGATAGATGGCAAACTTAATGGATAAGAGACAGAGCTTACATTTTATATGACTGACAAGAGGAAGCTCACTGCATCAGCATCTCAAACAAAACAAAAGCCAGCTTTACCGCTGCCTTTGGGTTTTAGAATCTGTCCAAAGGGCAGGCAGTGCTGGTGGCTTCCAAGAGTACAGTATAACTTTGCCATAGTGCATTAGTGTTAAGTTTTGTTATTTTTATTTTTGGCAAACTGTCATTGTAAGACACACCACAGTACTAAATGGAAACAAAGGTCTAGTGCATTAGTGTCAAGCTTTTAGGCTGTTAAACAAACGTTCTGCTGTGAATTTATTTAACCATTCAAACTCCTTAAAACACAGAATGAGCAGCTTCCTCACAGCCCATCATTAATCCCTCACTGGAGCTTTTTCTGTCAGATCAACATCCCTCTGCCTATATTTATAGATTTGGGGTACAAAACTAATGTTGCCTCACTTTTGTCAGGCCAGCTTACCAGTCAGAGCAAACTGGACTTTTTGGGAGGGGACCCTAAAAAGATAGGAGTCAAAATGAAGAGGTGCTGCAGTAATGTACAGTGGGAGGAAAAATGTGTTTGTTTTTAACACTGAAGCATGTAAACCTATTCCAGTAGACTCCAAAAATATAGTTATAAACCTGTAAATGTCCATGTAGAAACCTTGAGGTATTCTAGTGTCACTGTCATTATACCTGAAACCAGTTGTAGTCAATATTGGAAATACTGTGAAGCAGAAAAGAGTACTACTAGGACTTTAAAAAATCTTACCACCACAATACAGGCAGTTTCTTTTCTGAACTTAGAATTAAAGATCACACTCACTGTACATCCATTTTTTAGTTTCTCAAACGTTTAACTTTTGCAGTTGTCACTACCTTTGCTTTATCTTTGTATGACTTTCATCAGACTCATCAAGAGGCCACAGTCACTCCCATCCCACTGTCACTCACAGTGCTGTTGGCCCAATGTACGCCATGGGCACGCCCATTCCTCCACACCACCACCAAGGCAATGACGGAGTGACAGAGAAGAAGAAGAAGAAAGAAGACAAAGATCGGGAAAAGCACGAGAAGGATAAAGATAAGGTAAGGTACTATCCAGACATAATTCTTGAAGGTTGTAAGTAATTGCTAAGTTTTGTGCTTCCTTGTTACTTTTTTTATTATTGAGTGTTTTTCCCCCTTTTCTAGCCCAAGAAGAAGAACACAACAGCATATCAGGTGTTTTGTAAGGAGTACAGGGTCAACATAAATGCAGAACAGCCAGGACTTGGTGAGTAAAATTTTGATATCCAGTATAGCTTGTAACTCTGACTGGGATATTAGCCATACAGTTATGGCTATATGAAACCATATAAAATATCATGTTTGTATGTGTAATCTACAGTGTTTGGTGAGCTAAGCAAAAAGCTGGCAGAGGTGTGGAAGGCAATGCCAGAGAAAGACAAACTAGTAAGTTTATTCCTTTTCCTTTTAAACGGAATACAACTGTTTGCAGTTGTGATAGTGGACTGGATGTAATTTGGTTTCTTTGTGCTCTTCTGTGCAGGTTTGGAGGCAGAAAGCTCAATATCTGCAGCACAAACAGAACAAAGCTGAGGCCACCACAGTCAAACATAAAACCTCCAGCGAGAGCAAAAGCAAAGGTATCCATGACTCTGTCTTGGACGTTTTCAGCTGATTGATAAATAACTTTATCATTTCTCAGTTCTTTGCCCTCTTACTGTTGGATCTCATTGCTGTTGCCTTTAAATTATGTATTTGTCCTCAAAGTTGTAGGAACAGCAACAGGGATGGTGTCGCCAAACAAAACGCCTGGCACCTTGTCCCTGTCCCCAGCTCGAGTCCCAGATGTTGATCCCATCGATGCAGCAGCTCACCTGCAGCTGTTAGGAGAGTCCCTGTCCCTGATTGGCCATCGGCTACAGGAAACAGAGGTGAGCTTCCACATGTACACATTTTCAGACCTTTTTGTAGTGCTTAATTTGACCAATAACCTTTATACAATAATTGACACACAAAGATTAAGTAGAGCAGCCATGTCTGTCTTTCTTTTATTTTACAGATTAGTTAATAAATCAAAAAGATGAATTTTCCACCAATAAAGCAAAATGACCACGTCATTAAGTTTATATTATTTGACAAGCTCATTGTAAGATGCAGCACAGTACTAAATGGAAACAAATGTTTACATATCAAAGTGCCAAACTGTAGAGTTAAACTAGAGACTTCAACATGATAAAAATACTTAAAAAGAGGGCTTATTGTTTAAGTCAATAGAACTCCAAAAGAAATTCAAGATTATATCAAGCAAGGAGCTAACTAAGCAAAAATAAAAACGTGTGTATATTAAACAAAGTGTAACACAGTCAATATTTTACAGGCCATTTCTCCTTATTGTGTTATTGGTCTATGACTTTGGCAGCATTTTTCTTAAAACACAGCCAAATTCACAGCACAGTTATAAACGGTTATAAAATCCAGATTTTAGCTGCAGGGCAGAAGCTTGGAAATGACAGCTGGTTAACTTGTAGTCAAATGAGCTGCATTTTAGTGTCATACTCGTTCTGTTGTCTGACAACAGACATACAAACATATGTCAAATATTGGGAATTCGGCTGTATTAAAATGAACTATATGTGAGCACAGACAGTAGGAGAGATGCAAACGGGTGTAAGTGCCTCCTGTGTAATTCTCTTCAGGTGTTTATGCGTTGCTGCTGCTGCCGCCATAGTCTAAAACTGTTGCACTGACTGCAGCTGACCAATGACTGGAGCTAAAAACGACAGACGTCATTATGCAACAATTAGAACAGAATAGAAGAATAGAATAAAACTTTATTAATCCCCGAAGGGAAATTCAGGATTATATTATTATTATTATTATTATCATTATGGATTCTAGGACAATTATGCAGTAATACTGAAAAAAACACTTGTTATAACAAATGGAAATAAAAATATAGAAATCAGTAAAAATATTGATGTCAGCATTTTCGGCATCAGTGTCATTGATTTTGCTCACTAACTGATCACAGCAGCTCTGTCAGTAGATATCAAAAAGCACATATCAATATCTAATTTTCCATCAATATGCAGTGAAATCATGAAGCCATGTGACTGATGTTTCCTTGTGTTAGGGGATGGTGGCAGTATCTGGGAGTTTGTCTGTCCTTCTCGACTCCATCTTGTGTGCCCTGGGCCCCCTGACGTGTCTCACAGCACAGATACCACAGTTAAACGGATGTCCTCGAAATGTCCTGGTATAGTATTTACATTTGTTATAATATTAGAGATTGTATTCATTCCTCAGTTTCATTACTTCACTTTACAATAATGCAGTGTTTCTACTGTATGGGCTCCATTCAGGGAGTAATATACTGTTTACTCGGCTGTGATCATTGCAGTTTGCTGACAAAGCTCTTTTCTTTTTCAGTCAAATACGTTGGACAACATCGCCTACATCATGCCTGGACTGTGAGTGAAGTCAACAGATTGGACTGGAGGAGTCCTTTACCCTCAACAGAGCCTCGGACATTTAATTTAAGCCACTGCTCGGCATCTGAAAATCTGAATATTTTTAGTGTCAACATATTTTTAAAGTGTATTTTTTTAAAACTCTGTTTCCTTAATTTTCTAATTGCTGTATTTTAAAATGAAACAATTTACTGAACATGTTAATCTTACTCGACATATCAGTGTAGTTTTACTGTTACTGTACAGCGGTCTGTTTTATGAATGGATGTGTGTGTGTTTAGCTGTGAAGTGGGACTGTATGTGTATGTGATTTTTCTGTACATGTATTGAACGTACAGAAACATTTTAAGTTGTTTGCTTCTCATCAACATAACGTAATATATTTTAGACCTGCTTTGTTTTCATTTTACCATGTATAAAGTACTTGTTTTTTACATTTGATATTTTACTGTATACAGCATTTAGATTTTGACTTCAAAAGCGATAGAACACACCTCTAGGTGTAACCCTGTCATAGTGAAGAGCTATTCCAACAACTCACTGTCTTAGAACTGAACAAAATGGAAACATTAAAATATCTTCTAAAATTCAGCTGATGCTTTTTTTTATTGGCTCAAAAAGTCATAGTATAGTATGTCGTCCAAAATACGTCAAAAAAAGTCATAGTATGTCGTCCAAAAAGTGTCAAAAAACGTCATGGTATAGTCAGGGGCGCAACTACCTACTTTCTGGGGTGTATACAGACACATTACAGGCACCACTGTTAACATTGTTGTGTTTGGTCAACCGGGCTTTTTTTATGACCCTGACGGCATTATTATTGGTACTTTGGCTTTATACGACCAGCTTCAGATCTGACAGATTAGCTCAGTGGTCAAAATTTGCTTTTTTTCATCAAAACCTTTAGCCAAGATTTAGACTGATGAGAGAAAAAGCACTGACGTTGAACAACCAGATGCTCTTGGATGGCTTTGCGGTGGCTGCTCCTAATTTCTGGAACGTTTACCTTTTCATGAAAGACTTTAGAAACGTTTAAGTTTCTGCTCACCTCTTCTCTTTGGCATTTGATCTAAGAAGCTCTTGACACCCTGACACCCATCTTTTATTGTGTTTTAGCCCTTTAGTCTTATTATTTGATTGTCTTTATTCAAATTTATGCTTTAGTGATTGTGATTTATTGTGTTTTATGGCCTGCTATTATATTTGTATAGCCCTTTAGAATAAATTGTTTAAGTGTTCTTTATAAGTAACTGAGTTTGGCCCATGTCAATGGTTTTACAAGTTCATACCTTTCTCCTTGTGGGACAGTCACACCTGTGATGGTGTCTCATGTTGTAATCCTCCATCACATGTTATAAATACACAGTGAATATTGAACTTAAAAGCTTGACTTTAAAGAATAACATTGAAAATATAACCGCAATATCTGTCCCAAAAAACCCCCAACAACAATTAGATATTTTCTTTAAATCATTCAGTGCACCACTGTGGTGATGGATTGCCATTACGTTTTGTGCAGAAGTTCATGGTGCCCAGAGGATGAACCCTGGTTTTGCTTTCCCTTCTGCATTTTCATGCGGTGCCACTTTGAGGTTACTATATGTGGATCTGAGTGAAATGTCTGAACATTACTGGCTGGATTACAGTGAAAGTTTACTTGACCTGATGCTGGTGCCATCATCTCATCCCCACCACAGATGGAGCTGTGTTCACCTCTGCACGGCGCCAGAGGCAGGGCTGAGTCACTCTGCAGGAATTAGGAAGTCTGATCGCTCCTGATTCAGCAGTGAACACGTCTGAGAGCAGCAGCAGAAATGTCAGCGTCTGCTTCACAGTCAGGTATGGACGGTTCTTAATACAGCTGCTGTTTGTGGATCTGTCAGTAGCGGAGAAGCGAACAGGCGCGGCTGCTGCTCGCTGCTGTTCTCGGTGTGTTTGCGGCTTGAGAAGCAGCTGCAAAGGGCGCTGCCGCTTCTGGGAAATTTCAAAGCGATTCTCAGTAGAGACAAGAGGCCAAACTGTCATAAACTGTCACTGTGGGTGTGAAATACGCACAGATCGTCTAGTATTTTGGCATGCGTAAAAGGAGGATATAAGTAAAAAAGTAGTGTTATTGTCTAAACTGTCACCAGTGAATTTGAAAAAAAAAAAAACTTGCTCAATCTATTAAACACGTGCTTCATGGTTTTCTACAGTACTGATAAAGCAGAATGCGCCATGAAAACCGTGTTTTTCTCCACAGAGCTGAGGCTGGTGGTGCTGGGCAGGACTGGGGCAGGACAGAGATCAGCAGTGAGCTCCATCCTGAACCTGCAAGACCAGGATCAGGGCTCAGAGGCAGCTGAGGTCCAGGAGAGCAGCAAACACAGAGGAGAAGCTTCAGGCAGACAGGTAGGAGATAAACACCAAGCTGTAGTGACTTTATTAAGTTTCATTGTAAAGACATTCTAGGTTTGAAACTGTCTCGGATATTTGTGAAAAGTGAGAGCTAGAAGTGCAAAATGGCAAATAATATCAAATTATTTTTGCTTAATACATTAACAGATAAATATAGATGCATTTGATGTTGCAAAATTATATCCAGCTGCAATCCACATGACCAATATGAAGTAATGCTGATTGATTAATTAGGTGTTAACTATTGAATTATGTGGCAAGTTTGATAATTTTACTAAAGAAAAAAGTCTAAATTCTCTGATTCCATCTTCTTAGAACCACACTATTTTCTGGTTTCTTTCCTCCTCTGTGACAGTAAACTGAATCTCTCTGGGGTTTGGACAAAACAAGACACTGATCAACATTTTTCAACATTTTTCTGAGTATGCAAATAGGTCGCCGCCCTTATGATTTCCGTTCCGTATTTGGTGACACCTGTGGTTATTGGTGGTAGAGAAGGGAAACACACTTTCCAGTCAGCCTAATAAGATGACCACGTTGTAAAACTGTATTTCTTCCTGGTAACTTGCTGTAGTTACAGTACTGGCTGTTCTACTGGTTCAGTTTATGTCAGTCATTTACAATGCAAACTACCTTACAGTGAGGTAACTGATGAGTGTAAATGCATGCAAATGAGCTATGACCTCTGGAACAACTGATGTCACCACAGTACCAGCATCTCAGACCAAAGCAAAATGGCCATGTCAGCAAAAACAGCAGTAGAGCCTCACTCTGAGCAGAAATTAAACAAGTGCACATAAATTATGTAAATAACATAAATTAAACACTTAGTTTTTAAAAGATTTCTGGGACACTAGCTAAATACTTCACTTGCACTAGCACTTGCTTGTACAGTGTAGTGCTGGAGTTCACGCTTGGTCTGCTTATAAACATGAAAAGGGCAAACAGTTTCAATGGGAGGGACATACATGCATTCACGTGTACACACTATCGGAACGGCTATCAAAACATGGAACAGAGAAGCTCAAATTACAACACACACAAACAAAGTATGATTTAATTCTCTGCTAAACACCCCATTACTCCACTATATCTTTACAAAGCATATTTATGTTCAAAATCTTGTATATTGCACCTTTTGACAGACATAGAAGAATACATGTCATCAATGAAAAATGGGAACATCTTAGGTTCTAACTTAAGTAAAGAAATGCAATGCAGAAACAATGTCACATAAATGAGGAAAAATGAAACCTCTGGTACCCAATTCAAGTGGTGTGACAACTTCACATAAAGTCTTTTTTAAATTTTATTAAATGTTTAACCCTTAGATTTACTACCTCTCTGTAGGTGACGATAGTCTCCAGTCCAGCCTGGTTCGGCTCAGACTGTAACCCAGAGGAAAGAACAAAGCACATCTCCTCCTTCATCTCCTTATCCAGCCCCTCACCACACGCCTTCCTGCTGTGTGTCCCTGTGAACCAGCCAGCCGATGGAGAAGCTAAAGCGCTGGATGTCCTGACAAAGCTGCTTGGGCCTTCTGCCGTCAGCGGACACACCATCGTACTGTTCACCCACACCGAGGTGCTGGATGAGGACGAGCAGCTGGAGGAATACCTCGTCACGTGGCGCAAGGACCTCCTGGAGCTGGTGGAAAGATGTGGCGACCGCTACCACACCCTGGAAACCCGCGATGGAGAACCAGAGGAGAGCAAGGCTGTGGAGGAGCTGCTGGAGAAGGTCGAGCAGGCAGTGAAGGAGAGTGGGACCGAGTATTTCAGCTGCCCTCTGTACCAGGAGGCTGAGGAGAGGGTGAGACGGAGGCAGGTGGAGCTGGTGAGGCATAAGAGAGGACGGGAGATGGACGACCAGCTGAATGACTCAGAGGAAGACGTGACTGAAGAAGAAATGGAAGCAGTGCGTGAAGAGGCAGAGAGGAGCGTAGGTGATCTGGATGTGGATGTTGATAGTTTTTTCCCTTCTACCAGCATCTCAGCTTCATCCCACGCTCCCTGTTTCCTCTGGAGCCTGTGGGAGAAGCTGACAGGGTGGATTAAATGGCCCAGTTTTGTGAGAAGGGAGGCCCTGCTGGGGGCCCTGGTAGGCCTGTTTGTTGGAGGGCCGTTTGGAGGTATGGTGGGGGCCACTGTGGGGTCTGTGGCTACTGAGGTGGGGAGAAGAAAAACACAGAAAACTAAATGAGAGATAATATATTATGCAACAAGTTGCACCTTAAAGTATTTCACTGAGTTTAGCAAAGCAGTGTATTACTGTGCTGTGGCCTTATCAGCTAGCACCGCTCAATATAGTATTTATGCCTGATCACTGTGCTTCACTACTTATTTTCTGTGTCACACTGGATTCCACTTTCTATCTAAGCTTTAAAGTGGTAAATAAAGTATACTTGTTAGATCCATAATAATCCTTTAATAAGAATAACCTTGGATTTTCCAAATTTATAAAATTTCTTTTTTCTTGTATATTGTCTTCCATTCTAACCTTCCTTTTTGTTTTCGTTCAATCAGTAAGGTGTGGCGAGCACAATGGGTGGACTTAGCACAGGGTTTCTGGAGAATTTAGAACTTACTATGTTGCTGTTGATGGAAAGCATGTACAAATCAAAGCACCTCCAAAGTCTGGCAGCAACTACTTCAATTACAATTCTGTTAATGATGAATTATAAAGGTGTGGGTGATGGAGAATCTCCTTGTACAGGCAAAAATACTTATTTGTTTTAAACACCTGGCAAATACGCACTGGCCAAGCTTGCAGTGTGGACAGTGCAGATGCAAATTTTGGACTGACAGTGCCTCTTGGACTTTGGAGGATGATGAAATTCATGTGACGTTTACCCTTGTGGACACGGAAAGCATGAATTGGCCTTAACATTAGCATTTATTGTCCACCTCATCTGACATTTTATCTCTATTTTTGGTCTCCACCACTTTCTGAGATAATTATCTGCTTTTTTAGCTGCTGAATGTTCCACTGTGTTTACAAATTAGTTGCAACTCAGTGTGTCTGTTGTTTGCTGCAGGACATGAAGCGTACAGGTTTGCAGCTGTAAACAACATGAGAGCTGTGAGAGTGAATCCAAATTGTGAAGTTGGGGGAAAAAAGCTAAATATTGAGTATAAAGATGCTAAATCTCTGTAAATCTGAGGTGAAGTGTTGGACCAGGTTGGAAGGTTTGTCCCTGTGACCAAAACCATTCAAGTTACACATATCATTTCATTCATTGTTATTATAAAATTGACTATAGCTGCTTTAACCAAAAACTTAAAAGCAAGTGGGGATATCAAACAGCCAAAAAGTTAGTCATAATCTAGAAATCAGGTTGCATTCATGAGTGATCTCTAAAGAAAGTATTTATTAACAATTAAAGTTAATTCCTTTTTAGACTTTTTAAAAAGTGCTACAGTAAATGGTTGAAACACTTTTGATAGGAAGCAATACCAAGAAAAATCCACAAGGTGGAGACATTGATCTTTGTATCGGAGAGATTTCAAGTTATGAGATGAACTGAGAGATAAATATTTACTGCTTACCAAGCAAATAAAAGATGCTGTTTTAAGTATATTTCACTGTCATTTTTCTTAAGATCTTTGAATATTAAAATCATTCGTTTGAGAGAAAACAAGTTTTGGACACTTTGATGTAATTAAAGGGTATCCAGGCTTTAACAAAGGCCAACATTAAGCATGTATTTTGTGAGATGCATTTTTGTAAACAACACCAATTATGCTGCAGAATAAAGT
Organism: Chromis chromis; assembly: GCA_900302755.1. Classification (NCBI taxonomy): domain Eukaryota; kingdom Metazoa; phylum Chordata; class Actinopteri; family Pomacentridae; genus Chromis; species Chromis chromis. Next base: position 28,728 of record OMNN01024897.1, read on the forward strand.
GAGTGGATATAGTTAGCTGTGGATTCATGCCGAGGCAGACGTGTCTCCCAGACTCCCTGCTCCTCACACAATGGCAGGTTCTAGCTTTGACATTGATGTAATTGATACTCTGCTAAAACGGTCCGTCATAACCCATCCTTACATCTCTCTCGCTCTCCCTCCGTCTCTCTAAGCTGCCGGCGGCTCTGCCTCAGGAACAGCAAGGCGTTTCCGAATGTGGGTGGTCCGGCCGGGGTGGGAGAGAGAGAGCGAGGGAGAGCGAGGGAGAGAATTAGTCCAGCTCTCATGTTTCCCAAAAAAAAAGGAGAGGGGAGGGAGGTAGGGAAGGACACGAGAAAGAGAGAGTGAGTGAGAAGCAGCGAATGTGAGGGAGAGAGAGTCAAAGGCGGAGAACAAGCTCTGGGACTACATCTGTCCTCCAGATGTGGCCTCCTCTTGTCTGAAACAGGAAAAAAGAAGGTTTTAAAAGTAAAGGAAAATTGGTGCTAAACAGTTTTTTATTGTTAGGGATTACACATATATGTATTGAGTACAGTATACAGTACCAGCCTCACAATCCAGCCGCCTGCTTTTTTCTCCTTATGAAGCTGCAGTGAAATGGCACACTAGACTCCTTGAAGTTAATGTATATGAAGGAACACCTGTCCAAATATTATTCAGTCTTAGTGGATACACATCACGGATACAAGAGAGAGCGCAGTGATAGAGTTGGCACTGTGCGGAGAGAAATTAATGAGAATTTTTTTGGGAGGGGAATTTATTTCTTCAGGGAAGATATGAGACACAAAAGTATCCAGAGTAGCTCAAGAAAAAGGAAAGTTCCACGAATGGCGGCGGTGGCCAGTGTGGAAGATGAGCCCCAACCAGGACAGAGAGAGAGAAAGAGGTTGATTTGTGCCTGTATGAATAAGCAAAGCCCAAATCTGAACAAACATGTGAGGGAATCAGCAGTGAGCCATCATTAACTCACAGGCTGTAACTTCTGCTCCTCTCCCCTCAGAGCAAAAATGTTGTTGTAAGGGCCTTGTGGTCCCTCGTCGGATTGGGGGGCAGTCCGCTGTGAGACTCTGGACGCCGCAGTATTTTTTTGTTATCATCGCGCCCTATGGGCTGGAAAAAGACAGCAAACCAAAGGAAAATAAACAAGATGACACACTTTTTCTTCAACTGCACACGGCGGTTGTCTTGCTGTCGGTTTACACAGAAACATCACATTATCATAGAATACATCCAAATTATGAGAACGGCATGAGTCTGCACATATTTTTTGCACTTTAAATTAAACATCTGACATCTGTCTGCACATAATAGCAAATGGGAGAATTTATGTGCAAATCAACGTATCATTTTAAATAATGAAAGGACTGCAAATGTAATAAAAATATGATATATGTTGTGTTGGATATATTGTTTAAAATGGATCTAATTTGATACCAGCATTTATTTTAAAAATAGCTAGAAATAAAGCAGCGATATCCTTAATAATACAGCAATCTCTAAAAATAATGTAATGTGTTAAAGTAACCCACAAGACTTTAAAAGGACACACAAGTGCTGTGAAGCGAGTGAATGCAGTTTAGCCCAGCAGTTCTAGTGGACTCCGTTAACAGTGTGACCTCAGGACACAGTGTTGTGTGTGATCCAGGCCTGTTTGTGTGCCAGCAGGGAGGCAGCGGTGTCCGACAGCCGCCTCTCTCCTCCTCTCTCTGGGTGTGCTCGCTGTGAGCCCTCTCATCTTTTTCCCATTAGTGCTGTTTTCATGTTCCTTCCTAGCGTGAGCGTGTGTGGCTGCAATTGTTTATGAAGCAATGCTTGCCCTGTCCGACTGTGTGTCTGTGAGTGTGTGTGTGTGTGTGTGTGTCCAGCAGGGATTTAGCAGCAAACTGCCCAGAATGTGTGTGTAGGGGAAAAAATGTAGTCGTGGAATATTTAATTTCATTATTTTTAAAATTCTTTTTGTATTATTATTATTATATAATTCAAAAAATGCAGTGGTGAAAGAAGTATTCAAAACTTGTACTTAAGTAAAAGTAACAATACCACAGTGTAAAAATAAAACTTCTACATTCAAAATCCTACATAAGTTAAAGTGAAAAAGTGTCAACATTAAAATATGCTTAAAGTACCAAAGGTAAAAGTACTCATTATGCAGATGTATATGTATATAATGTATATAACTGGTTTAAAATTAGTAATGCATTAATGTGTTCATTACTTTAATGTTGCACTAAAGGTGAAGTTAATTTTATGACTTTCTTCAGTGTTAGTTTGTAAATGTC
>OMNN01024897.1:31026-41734 GCA_900302755.1 Chromis chromis
TCCCCCTGCATGGAGCTCAATACAGTTTTATCTTAATCTAATAAGAAAAGCATCATGATTAATTTGTTGATTTTGTATAATTAATCTGAATCTGTAGTAGCAAATAATTAGTTTTCTAATTAATATAGTAGAGGAAAAAATACAATATTGGCCTCTGAGCTGTAGTGAAGCTGAAGTAAAAAGTAGTAGAAAATGGAAAAGGTAAACTACAAGTACCTAAAATTGTACATTTTCACGGCACTTGAGTCAATGTACTTAATTACTTCACACAATTGGAAAAAAAAATAGTGTCAAAATGTATTGTTTTATTCATTTTGACATGTAAAGCTAAGATGGGAGGTGCGAAACCGAATGTAGTGGTTCCCAAGTTTGTTTTTTTAATGTTTCCAAGTGGACAGCCAAATCAACACCACCATCATGTTCTAATGTGTCCATTTATGTGGATTAGAAATTGCATATCATATTTTTAATTCACAGTTTATAGGATTGTTCAATTAAGTTTGCATTTGTGCTACTAGCAGTGGTTAAAAGTACATTTACTCAAGTACTGAACTTAAGTGAAATTTTGAGGTACTTGTTTACTTTTTCATTTTCTGCTACTTCATACTTCTACTTCACTACAGTAAGTCACATAATGAACTTTTCATCCCTGTATTTATTTGACAACTTTAATCAGTAGTTAATTTGCATGTTCAGATTAGTAATACAAAATACAATCAACAAATACATTCTGATGTATTGTTGTTGGAACATCCCCCAGTGACACCTTCTTATTAGATGCAAAGGGACAATTACAAACTACCGAGCAGTAAATAAAGTCATTAAAATCAGCTTCACCTCAAGTCAAGAACACATGAATGCATCAATAATTATTATCCAATTATATAATACACTACAATTATATTATATACATTATTCTGAATTAGGACCTTTTGCATAATTTAGATTTTTACTTTTGGTACTTAAAGTGATACTTACAGTTCTGCACTTTTACATAAGTAAACATTTAAATGCACAAACCGTATTTCTACACTGTGGTATTGTTAGTTTGGCTTAAATACAAGTCCTAAATACTTCTTCTAAATACACCTCTGACGACTAACGAGAAGCAATACATGTATTTATTACTTTTAGTTCAGTGCTCCAAAATGATGATTTTTTGCTCATTTACGCATTGCTGTCAGCCAGATTTTTTTTTTATTGCTCTCAGCTGTTATATCTGCCTGTTTTGACAGTTTTACTCGCTGCAATAGTTTTTATGCACTCTTCATTTCAACACATGATTTTCACTTCTTAAACCTCACTCACTGCACGAATCTGTCTAGTTTTTTAATCATCATTTCTATTTCTATTTCTTTTTTATAAGCTACTCTGCATTTTACACAGACCCATTTGCAACTATAGAAGTAAGCTCTGCCTGGGAATCACTGACTCTAAGTATCTCTACACAACACCAATAATGAATTGACAGAAATACTTTAATAATAGACTAGCATGCTCAAAAATATCCTCATTTGTTGCTAAAAAAATAGGAATGAATGCAACTTTTTTCCTAAACTTTACTCACTGAAAGAGAAGGTGTCTGTGTATTATCGGCCCTGTCACAGATGAAATAAAACCTCATATATAAGTTAAAACACTGCAGCTGACATAAAGCAGCTCACATCCATAATCTGTCTCCACCGCACAGAACAAGGTGTCAGGACAGGCAGGAAGAGAAGAAGTACAACAGGAAAGAAGCCCCCAGACAACATGAATACAAAATCACACACAGCTGCTGAGGTTAGAGCTCTCACGGACACACGCACACACACACACACACCACACACACACACACACACGCTGCAGCAGCCGCACATGTACCAGCAGCTGAAGCGCTTTTGGGGAAAGCAGAGGAATGATTCAAGTGGAGGTGAGCTGAGTGATCTGGCCAGCATGAGAGTCACCCTTTGTCCTGACCTGAAGCCCTGTCCAGATGTGACCGAGAGAGTCCTCCTGAGGACAGAGACTGGAGAGAAGAAGAAGAAGAAGAAGGAGGAGGAGGAGGAGAAGAGCGAGACTTGGATGCTGTTGTGTGGTCTGGTTCAGGTTTGTACGCCCTTGCCGTCATCCTTCGGTTAAAAGAGAATCCTAAATATGGTCGCCACATTTGTGTCATTTATTTTCACTTGTACAACCTTAACACACGTTCTGTCACTTGGATACCAGAAAGGCATTCGGCCTTAACGAATACCCCATGGCAGCATGTCAGAGTCAGATGACAGTAAATGAGTTCCAGTTTGACTCAGTTTGCTTGCCAAGGGACAGATAAACAGCGAGTAGGAGGGTAAGGTCACGGACTCGTGTTTGTCTTACAGGCGTGTGGATCAGCCTACTGTGGGATGCTTCAAAGTGAGCGTATGGTGAGAGTGGAGGGGTGTACGAGGATGACAATTATATTAGGAAGGGGATGAAGTGAGCTATTATGCAGCTTGAAGCTCGCTGCAGGAGGCCAGATTTACCAGAGGATGAGGGTTTTTTGTTTTTTTTTGGTTTGTGGTTAGATAACACAGCATGAAAGAAGCAGGGAAAGCTCTGTTAGTGTGACAGCTAAAAGTTAGCGGCCTCACACCGCACCTCCTGCAATAGATGGGCTTTGAGGGGGCTTCAGTCAGAACAGAAGACAACTCACTACTTGTGGAGCTGTGATGCGGGTGTCGGCTGGCCCCTGAGCTCCCCATAATTGATGAATAGTGTGGTCCACATTAAGTGACATGCGCCGTTGGCTGTAAGTGGGTGCGATGATTGGGGGCCTTTTGAAGCTGAGGCCGTGGGCTGTGTTTGAACCGTCAACAGAGACCCCTCTTCTCTGTAAAGGACACCAGGCTGTGGTTTGGTCGCAGCCTCGGCACAGGCCAAACACAGCACACATACACACACACAAACAAACACACATGCACACACGTTAGCCTTCAGTAGTATTACAGGGTTTTGGGGGAGGTGACTGTATTATTCCTGCTGCAACACTGACTTAATTCAAGGCAGATCTGACCCGAGCTCGTTCTCCTCCACTTCTGCTCTATTGGATCAAGTCTTAATCCTGCCCTCACCACATGAATGGGAGACACAAAGAGGAGCTGCACTCGCTCCTGCCACATACATCAAATGTCACTCAGGTCCATATGCTGTCATGCAGCTTATGATGGGTATCGCCGTGTCATGTGAAAGCTGAAGGAGCTTAATGGAGGCCCAGAAGGAGCAGAGCTGGAGACAGACAAGCAGGAAGATTGGAGCCACATCTCGCACGGATATGTGCCGTCAACCTGGAATTGATCTTCGGCTGCCCGGTTGTTTTCACAGATCCACAAGCCCGACACATCCTCCGCCAGGAAAAGCCAGAGGAGCTGACCCATTACACCACTTCAGAGTCAAAGCGCACAAAACAATCTCTAAATAGGAGCGTCTCAGGAGACACTTCACAGTGAGATATGACTAACAAACCCAAAGCACCTCAAAACAACACTGGGCAGCATCCAGCTTCCATGGCGGCAACACGAGCTCCCGCTCTGAGCCGAACACATAATAACTCCTGCTCAAGGGCCCATTATTGTCATATCTTTTCAAACGACGCCAAACCCAGAACACACTCCACTCGCACATGACCTTGAGCTAACAAGGGATGCAGGCAAAGCTTTCAGGGCTTTTCCAACGACTGCGCTCACCAGACGGCAGATCGCAGGGCTGAGGCACTTGTGGTGGGTTCAGCGTTTGGTGTGTGTCATGGTCCAGTTCCCACGCAGTGGAAACACAGAGGCCCCGGGGCGGCGGGTGCTACTGAGGCCCCCTGATCCCCATTGACGCCCCAGGGGTAGACATGCCCTTCAATCTCCATCTGAAATGAGAGACAGTCCATCGGTGCGCAGGGATGGGCCTCTGATTTTTTCTGTGGTCCCTTTGAAACCATGCATCCTGCAGAAAAGGAGGAGAGAGGGAAACATCGAGTAAACATGACAGGCAGGATGAAGGAAAAATAAGAATAAGATGTGCAGCTGCAGTGGCTTTACTTTGGCCCAGAGAGGGCAGTGGAATCAACGTGGAAATGATAAGGTAGTGTGAAAGAGCAGGGATTCTTTACATGCAGTAACTTTGGTGCTATCTCATTCTTTTTAGAGCTCAAATAGTATGATCAGTCAAACATAAAGAACAACAGCAGCTATGTTAGAATCAAGGACTTCAATGTCAAAAAATAAATCAGTCTTGTTTCTAGACACTATTTTGGAATACATTTTCTGTCAGATGAACAGTGATCAAAGAATATGTCGAATCCCTCCCATAACATGCTCTTATACAAATGTGTTTTAGTTTGTGCATGGTTTGTGCACAGCCATGAGCCAGAGAGAGAGAGAGAGGGAGAAGGAGTGTGTGAGAGACAAATCGTGAGAGAAACAGACAGATTGTGGTGGCTTTGAAGTGCACTCAGAGCTCGGTCCTCAGAATAGATACTAGGTGGAAAAAAAGCCATATCATAGGACAAATGTCTCTGTGCAAACCACTACAGTGGAAGAGCGTGTAGGACCTTGTGTGTGTGTGTGTGTGTGTGTGTGTGTGTGTGTGGTACCATAACTGGCAAATGGCTTGCACACACTCATTCATGTGCGCAGACTATCGACATGTCAATCACAAGGAGTGATGGAGTAGAAAGATTTTTTTCTCTCAAATATCCTCAAGCGGAGCAGACAACTGACACGCCTTTAAAGGGAAACAAAACAGCCCCTACCACATCTAAATCTCGTTGTATTCTCTTCTCCTCAGAGGAAACTTGTGTGATCAGAACGCTGCCACCAATATGCTCCCCATATGTCTGAGTCCGGTCTTTTGTTTTCAAGGAATTTTGGCTCTGGGGGTATATCTATTTATCTGCTCCATGTATCCTGCACATTACGGGGAGGCTGCCTTTGTGTAAATGCTGACAGCCCGTCACTTAGCACTGAATTGATGACTTGCTTTATCAAAATCATACACAGCAGTTTTAGGAAAATAAGCACGAATCATTGGTTCCTAACCTGTTTTTTTTTTTGATGCAGCATTACATCTCCATCCAAAGAACTCGTGCCCCTTAGCTAACTATTTTACCTGGTAGCGAAATTAATTTAAACTATTCTGATCATTTTTGTTGCCATCTATTTTAATCATTAACCCACTACATATAGATAGCTATTTTAATTATTTATCCATTGTCCAGTCACATCATGTAGCGTTCAAGAATTACTGCTGACTCTATATATTTATATATTAATTAATTACATTTTTACATTAAATCTACTATTTTAGATTAAGATTAGTTGAAATACTCACCAGTCTTCCACTGGCAATTGCAGAAATATCTTCTTTGGTACAAGTGTCCCTGGTTGAGAATCTCTGGCCTAAATTGGTCCAAAGACTCCTTACTTAGCAGTGCAAACAGATCGTGCAGATACAAAGCACATCAAGTAACGTCAATGTTTTTTCAATCTAAATTCCAAGATTACTTCATTTTTTAGCACAATGCCAGACCCCAGTCACAGCCAACATCTGAATACACCATCACTCACTGAAATATTACAGACATCAGAAACTCACAAGCATTGTGGGATTTGAAAAATGAACCCACGTATTCACACGGCCCATCTAATAATTAACGGATGCTATGACTCAACATGGTCACAGCACGGTAATTATCTGAGGAGGTTGTCATATTTATTTAACTAGGAAGCTAAGACTGCTGAAGTCCAGCCATGTCGTATGTTAGATCGTGTCAGATTGAAACCATGACACATTAAGCTGATTCCCCCCCCCCCTTCCTCTCTCTCTCATGAAGCAGGGTGGTCCTCCCTCTGAATCCAGCCTCGTGTGTGTGTGTGTGTCTGAGCGTGTGGTGTGTTTGTGAGACTGTCACAACAACATGACCCCCAGAAAATTTTTAACATACACAGTAATTCTGCACAGACACGCACATCCTGCATTTGCACACACACCAGAAGCGCTGTCCCTTCTGCAGGGACAGAAACAACAAGGCCGCCATTGACACTGACCCTAACCTCCATCCCATCCCTCCATCCCCCTGGCCCTCATCACCCTCCCACGTTGCCCGAGCACAGCGCTGGCCACAGGGCCGAGAATGCGGTTCAGGTGCAGGACTCTGCTGTTTCCAATTAGCGGGGTATAAATTAGCATCACTCTCCCTTGTCCTCTCTCCAAACATTGCTGTCTCTTCATCCCTGTCGACCCTACACACTTCACTCTGCCTCTGACCTCCCGCCTGTATCACTCTGGCACATAAATTCACCTCCTTTATGGCTCTTGTCGGCAACCTCTGCTCTCCACTAACTCATGTTCTGCGCTGTTAATGTGCAGTGCATTTGGTATAAAACCCTCCATTTTCAGTCAATGAGAGTATAAATCCAGTGCCATATATCTGACTTTGAAAGGAATATAACTTCTGGTTTTACTGTACAGTCTGGTTACTGTAACTGAGATATTTCACAGAAGACAAGGACATAACCTGACACATGAACTCCACATTGCAGCAAGGCAGACGCTGATAAGGTTACACTGAGATTCAATTCCTCTGCGAGAGGAAATGTAGCCTTATTCCTCGGCTTATTACCCCGTGTGTTTGCGAGCTCTTTCTTCCACAGGTCAGTCTGTTAAACTGAGTGTTATTTTTCCAGGGCGGAGAGATCAGCTGCAGTGTAGCCAAGTAGGACCTGAGGTCACCCTGGCACTGAGAGTTCACATCTGTTCAAATAAATCCTCCACTGTGCCATCAGCAGTAAAAACACACACACATGCACTATTCACAACACACACGCCTGCAAGCAGTGGTTGAATGTAATGGAGTACATTTACTCAAGTACTACACTTATGTGCAAATGTTAGACGTGCAGGACATTTTGATTTATATAACTTATATAACTTGCTTTAGGGTTTTTTTGAGGAGTTCTACTCTTGATTTCATGCTACTTTATAATTGTACTCGAGTATATTCTGTATTTGACAGCTTTAGTTACTTGTAATTTTTTAGATTAATATATATGGATACAACACATACTTTAAAAAATATAGATTATATTGATTGAACCACTGATTCTTAACTTAAGGTACAAAAAGTTACTTTTGCAGTTGCCAGGAGATCCCTAAAAAGTATTTCAACTAATTAAAAAAATTATGAGGTCATAATCATATAATACAAAAGTAGATATATGTGTCTGTAGTAAATCCAAATTCTGTAAATTCATATAAATCCAAATTGAGTCAGCAGAACAAAACAAAATAGCTTAGCAATAGCATGCTAGCAGAGTATGAAATGTTAGCTAAACATAAAATAAATAGTTGAAATAGCTATAATTTATGGAAGATTAAAAAGAGAAATTACTATTTAGTTGGCACATGGTTAAAATGTTGCAAGGGTTATATGGTATAAACACTAAAACGTAGTGGACAAACATTAAGTAAACTATTTTAACCATTTATCCACAAGCTTTAGCCTTTTCTTTAGCTCACTGTTTCAACAGTTTGCCCATTACATTTAGCTAACCATTTTTAAAGTCATGGATAAATGTCTTCTACTGCTCCAACTTGACCAAACTGACCAAACAATTTTAAAAGAAGAGTAATATTCAGTTTTATGTAATTATTAGTGTTAAATAAATTCTGGTTTAACCTTGTAATATTCACCCTTTTTTGTGGAACTTTTGGCTATTTGTCATACCCAAACTTATAGCAGAAGACGGGAAGGGCCAAAATACATGTCTGAGACTTAATTTCAAAGTTAACATCTTCTAGTTTCTGGAAATGTGCTTGTTTATCATGTGGCTAAAATTAGGTTAAATTGGTACCTGATGTTAAGATGTTAGAATCTGTTTAAATGACTGGTGGTATTGATGAGGGATACGCTTGCCTTATCTAACAGAGCTGTTTGGGTACATCTGAAACATAAGGTTGAGAAGTGCTGGATTAAATCATCCAAGAGTATAAAAAAAGTTAAAATGACCTCCACCTGCACCAACTATAACAGTAAATGATAATAAGTACATTTTGCTGATAATATGTACATGCATTGACAAAAAAGTGATTTGTTCATGCGTGTCCTTTTCATATAATGTATCTCAAACTTTCCTCCAGCACCCTACATATATGTATGTAGAATATGCACTACAGCACACATTCTCTCACAATAACACACATAACACCAAGACAAAGAAACGTGGAAATAACAAGCAAGCGGCCTGATAATATTTCATCATTGCCTTTTTTCACATTCCTAACTTTGGCACCTGTCATGAGTGTGGTTTCTCTTTTTTTCTTTTTACAAGCTCAGGCTGCCGTTACAGAGAACACAGCACAGGGAGGGAGGGAAATTTACAGAGCGTGTCCTCTGCAGGCCGTGCAGTGTTCACAGGGATCAAATGCTCCCAAGGTGTGGAGTGTGTTGTGTATATAACTCTATATTCTGCTCCTCCGCCGCTACCAGCACCAGAGCTGCTGCCTCAGCCTTTTATAGAGCCCAGGACCTCAGTGTGCCCTCCAAGTTTTCTCTTTATGAGCTCTAGCTCATCCCTCGACTTGTAGAGAAAACAAGAGCTGAGCAGGCTTTTATAGGACTCCTGGGGAAAACACAAAGAAGGAAAAAAAAATAAGAGAGCAAAGTTTTTAGAAGCGAGTTTAGGGCTTCTGCTCTGTGAGGGATGGCAGGACGGAGGAGGTTAAAGTGTTGGCTGCAGGATGAGACACAATGTTGCCCCATTTACTGCAGCCTCTGACCTGCAGCTGCCTGGAAGAATTTAGACAAATGTTAGAAAGAGGTGAAGCAGATGAAGAGAAATAGAGAGCAGGCTCAAGGAGGGTGTGAACTTTCCCCCACCGACACAAGCTCACTTATATGGGCTCCCTCCTCCACGGGAGTCCCAAAGATAAACACGACTGTTCCTTTAACATCCTTCACCTCTTGTCTTGACCTCAGTTCATCCCTCCTTTTTTCACCCTCATGTCCACTCTTCCCTCTTTCTTGAAAACCTTCTCTCCTCCGCTCCTCTTTGTTACTTCCTTTCTCTCTCTCTGTGTCCAGATGTTTGGCCCTGCAGCAGCAGCAGCAGACGCAGTGAGAGCGAGGACCCGGGGCTAAGCGGTGCAGATCTCCAGCGTGGATTGGAATGCTGACCCTCTATCCATCTCCATCAGCGGAGACGCATTTGTTTGACTTGAGATGTGATTGTGTTTTCTCTTCCCCACACCTGCAGCTTCCTCTGAACCATGCTCCCCCTCCACCCACCCACCCCGTCCTGCTTTGGACTCTCGCTGATCAATTGCTTTAACTTGGAAAAACAGTCATCCAGCTGCTACTGCTTCTCCTCATGTTTTATATTTTCTGCTGGTGTTCCTTCAGGGCCGACCTGCGGAGGGAGAGTTGCGTCTCAGCAAACAGACAAGTATTTTAATCCAATGAAGTCATGAAATGAAGCAGGCGTGCTGAGTCCATTGACAGCTCCTGTCTCTTTCTGCTGTTTGGTGTCACTCGTGCTTTGATTGACTGCTGTGAGAGCGGGCCTTTGGGGGAGTAGCATCATTATCAGAGGCAGCTCATGTGGGATCTGCATACAATAATAAACCTCCTCTGTGTTGCGATGGTGTTCTCTTCACCCAGAGCAGAGCAGGCATTGTGACTTTCAACAAACTGTGGTTTCGTGCAGATCAAACATTCCTCTTGTTTTTGAATTTATCATGCAGCAAACCCGCCCTCATTAGTCAATGGCACTCAGCAAGTTGTAGCTTCTAATTCTGTGGGGCCGCCCAAACTTATCACCCTTCATTTCAACATGGTGGGCTGCCCTGTTGCTGAAACTCTCTCAAGCTGTTCCAGACATCTGACAACAGCCACATTTATTTATTGACTTCATTTCGCTTACGGGGCAGCCTTTACAGCTCCCTTGAGTGATACAGAGTTAATGTAGAACTGTTCATTGCTCATGAGTGTTTTTTCACTCCTCCTCCTCTACCACCACCTCCTCTCCCTCCTTTTAAACTGTTCTTAAGTGTTTAAACACTCGGGTAATGACGTGCTGTTGTGGAAGCGAAAAACCATGTGGGATAAAAAAAAGAAAAACATCCATGTGGGCTTTTCCCCCCGAGGAGAGAGTGAACCACCAAGGATGGGATGAGAGTGAGGAAGGCCCTGTTAATCAAAATGAATGAGCACCTCTCAGGGCCCTTGTGTTGACGAGGCCACGGAGGAGCCCTGAGCTCCCTCTGCTCTGGGAACATGGAGCTCTGGGTGTAAAGAGAGATCCAGACCAACTCTGTCTTCCTGTCTGCTCATCTTTGCAGCATCATGTCGACAACAGGCTGGATCAATATTAAATGGGTACATTTTTAAATTATAATGATATTTAACCCAATTAACCGCACAAAAATTAATATTAATTTATTTTCCTTACAATTTAACTGTCATTGTTTAGGTGTTTTGGTCAAATTTGCACAAACGTTTCAGTGTATTTACTTGCTTGGTCACTAATATTCACACGATTTAAATCAGGGCCATAATTTTAATATATATTGGGGGTTGGCATATCCATGGGAATATTCATATATGCTGAAAATGTGTCTGTAGAGTTTATATAAAATCTATATAAATCCACATATGAAGTCAGCAGAACACAATAAAACAGCTTAGCAATTGCAGGCTAGCAGGGTA
>OMNN01024898.1:0-11331 GCA_900302755.1 Chromis chromis
AACACCAGGAAGCCTGGGTGAATGCAGTGTGAGAGTGAGTGGTTGGTGGTGGTCGGAGGGGCCGATGGCGCAGATTGGCAGCCTCACTTCCGTCAGTCTACCCCAGGACAGCTGTGGCTACATACGTAGCTTACCACCATCGAGTATTGAGTGAATGAATAATGCAATGTAAAGTGTCTTTGAGTGTCTAGAAAAGTGCTATATAAAACCAATGCATTATTATTATTATTAAAGTTGCACAACCGATTTACATAACAAAACCTATTTTTATTCATTTTTATCACTTTATTTCTAGAGTTCTGCACTTATGTAATCTCTGCTGCATTATACAATGACAGAGTTTGCCAAAAATAAAATTAACTATGTTTGCAATCAACTAATGGGCAAAGCTGTTGATTGATGAATAGATTAAAAAAAAAAGTTGTTAGGGGCAGCCCTGCTCTTTGGTCTCTCCTCAGTGAAATTAATTGTTAGATGCAACCGCAGTAAAATAATTGTTTGCGTTCAAGAAACCATCACATTCATTTAAAAACTCCAAACTAGGCAAGCATTTTTAATATAACTAACACATTAAAGTTCCTATAATATAGCTAATACAGATAATGCATCTAATATAAGTGTAAAACTGTTATACTATATTTAAAAAAAACAAGTCATGTGTTTTTACTGTGTGTCTTTTCATCTAATAGCAATTCTCATACATTAGAAGTTTTATCACACAACACAAAAGGTTGTTGTGGTTCATTATGTGTGTAAGGGAATGTTCCTTGCTTTATTTATTGCATGTACTTTTACTGTTTTGACAATAGAGGGCAGTATCAGACAGACTGATGTGAGGGAATTGGCATGCCCAGTTGAGTAGTTGCTTGTTGTTACAGAAACACACCTTCTGTGTGTTTGTTTAGAATTGTAATTATTATTTGTTCTCAAACAGCTGTTCAGAGCCTGCAGACAATTTATGTGGATGTTTATTCTCTCTTATTTGGTGTCTTTTTAAAACTGAAATATTGTTAGTAGCATCCAGTTCCTTTCTGCACACTGTCTCAGCCACACAGACAGAGGAAAACTGATGAGACCTTAATGGTTGAAGTCCAGTTTAGAGGGTAAAGGGCAGATTATTATCAGTATTAGCTGACCAGAGAATCACAGCTGCAGTTTATTTCTAACAGCCAGCACAGTGTGACGAAGAGGCAGATTTTTTTTTTCACTTCCATTGGCCAGGAAATAAGAAACTGAAGTCATCTGTCACACTGACCCCCCACCTGAGCCCTTGGACAACGCACGCACGCACGCACGCACGCACGCACGCACGCACACACACACACGCTCAGACACACACACACACGCTCAGACACACACACTAGCACTGAGGCATCTAAAGCAACGCGACCGTCTGTGCCTCCCGCTTGCTTATTACGACATGTCTGCTTCTATTTTTCTTGCTATTACTCTCCCTCCCTCTCGCTCAGCTACAGTAACACGCGCACACACACCTCAACGAAAGAATATTGTGACACTGATCAATAGCTCATCATTTTTTCAATTTCTTTAATAAGCTGGAGATGAGTATAAGCAAAGGCATGTTTACATACAGTGCAGCAGGCGTTCAGACCTCCTCCTGAGTATTACTCCGATGTGTACGTACGTCGAACACACACACCTCCCCTCACTTAGACTGTAATTATCTCAATCCATCTTGTGTCTTGTGTCTCTTTCTCTCTCTATAAGTACCAATTTGTATTCTATTACTGACATTCTCGGTGTTTATGTGCCCCCAGGCTACTGTCTAAAAATGTGGCCGAGGCCCTTAGTATGTGATTTGACGTGTCTATTACACATGAATAAAACATGCAAAAACCCACAACAGCTCACACACACACACACATTCAAGAAGTTTTGCAGGCTTCTTTCATTACCTTGGTGCCCACTGTGAGAATCGAGTGAGAATGGAAATGGATTTTTTGTGTCTAGTGTTGTGTAGTCAGATGAGCAGTAGTGTGAACATTCTCAAGGGTCAGACCAATATGTGTTTGTGAAAATATGATCTCAATGTTCTGCCGACACTGGGAACATTTTCTGCTCATGTTCATGCAGTTTCTCGGAATTTATCCATTTTGCACTGAAATGCAAACGCTGCAATGAGATTATTCCCAGTGTTTAGTCTGTTAAATAGAATACTTAATGAAATGATGGTGTAGAAATGTGATTTAGAAAAGCTTATCACAATGTCTCTGAGCTCAAATTGAGATTTTTTTTTCCAACCATCAATCCAAAACGTATTCCAGTTATAGTGAGATAAAACATTAAAAAGCAGCATATTTGGTACTTTCACTTCTTGATTTGATTGACTAGATTACTCACTGTTTTCTACTCTGAAGCAGTGTTTTAAGTGTGTTAACTAATTTATCCATCAACTTAAAATGTCCAGCACTCATTATTTTCAGTTTTTTAATTTTTTTAACGAAAAACAATGAATTTATTCATTTTTCAAATGTTAATACAAGGAAGCTGGATTTAACATGATCTGCTAACTTGCTCAGTTTTGCTTCTAAGCATGGTAGCGTTTGCTAATTAGCATTGTGTCTGTGAATGTTCTCATTCATCCAGGTCATAGTCATTCTGGGCAGTTCAATCGAAGGCAAGTGGACTCAGTAATATGTCAGTGAAGATGTTTCACCTCTCATCTGAGTGGCTTCATCAGTTCATGCGTGTCAAGACTAGACTGGGCTAGTCTGACTTGCTGGTGAGGAACCCAGGTATTAAACCTCTGTGGAGGTGTTTGCAAAGACCAATGGTGACTAACAGTCATTAGTGCTCCGGAGGTGTGACTCAGATGGCGCTCTATGATGTAACAACAGTCGTTGGGGTCGTCAGAGTCGTTAGGAGTCACATGGGGCCAATCGAGAGCAACACTCGTCAAAGTTGTTCGAGTCACACTGCCAAAGACTATGGTTATTAGAGGTTAAGTTGGTGAATCTCCTGGGTAGAGATGAAAGGCTGGCATTGTAAATCGGAGATAGGTGGTGTCGCAGACCTCCTCCCCTGTTGAGGGATGGTTTTTCCACATTTACATAGATGGCTTCCTTAACTCCTCTTTCAAACCATCTGTCCTCCCGTCCAAAATACCTCCACAGAGGTTAAATACCTGGGTTCCTCACCAGCAAGTCAGACTAGCCCAGTCTAGTCTTGACACGCATGAACTGATGAAGACACTTGGATGAGAGGCGAAACGTCTTCACAGACATAATTACTGAGTCCAGTAGCCATCGATTGAAATGCCCAGAATGCTAATTAGCATTAAACACAAGGTTCAACTCAAGGTTTAATGTCATAAAAGAAATGGGCAAACTGAAATTTGTTCTAATTATGGCACTAGCAATGCTTCTGACCCTGCAAAATTGGATGTTTACGCTGCATATATTTCTTATCTGATCGGCTGAAATGCCAAGAGACCTGTTATTTAATACATTCTCCCTATGCATAGTTATGCTTCTCTCACTTAATTTGGTTCCTTTAATTTTCACAACGATGAAACCTTCAAACAGAATCACCTGTTTATTTGTGTTTGTCCCTCAGACCATACATGGAATTGTATTTTTTCGGTGTAGTATTTTCACGCCAAGTAAATCAGTCCTCCTCCACATACAAGACACACAATCATCCACCACACAATCAGAACACTGAAAGACATGGTTCTTTTCTTTGAAGGTATGGAAGGCTTATTATGGGTTAAACTCGTCGAGCCCTTTGGAACAAAGTCAACACAATTTCCTAGGGATGATAGTCATCTCTCTTAAAGGACCTGGAGCCTAATCTACTTTCCATAAGCAGAGAAATCAGCTCCTTCACACCGTAACCTTCTACCTTAGAAGTCCCTATTTTTGTGCTAGAGCTTCCAATTGGAGCCACATAAAGACACAAAAATATGTGTGGCATTAGTTAAGTTTTATCTGCACAAATACAATTTGTGACAAGTGTTATGAGGGATTCTGGTGCTTAAGCAGCTGCTGGTTTAGATTTTTTTCCTTTTTCTTTTCCACTCTCTTTGTGTAGCTGGAAAGTGAGCTAAGCTGTCACAAAAGAACCGTGCTTCTTGCACTGTTATGCCTGTATTCGCCAGTTAGGAGTGAAGAAGCAGACAGCAAATATGTGGTGAGATATTGGGGTTTGACATGCAACACGGCTCCTCCATTGCAGTTATGTGGCGTGCAGTTTCTGGCAGCAGTGCAATGTTTAAATGTGTGGGTTGGATCTTTGTAAAAGATGATTTAAACTGATCTGCTTAAAAAATCTTCAAAATATAACAATGGGCCTTAAATGCATTGCACTAGAGTCGGTTTAGGTCATAGTCTTATGCAAGCCTTCAGAATGCTCACACAGATATAAAAAACCAAATGCTGTTGTTGTTAAGTAGAAGAAATTGCCTTAATTGTGGTTTATCCCTTTAAGGCAATCCCATTGACAACTAATGTAATATTGATCAGTCCTTGGTAATGAATAATTAATGGTGTCCTTTCTATCGAACGCTGGCTGATATCAGATTTTTACTGTAATGAAAGGACATATCCATTGTTCATGCATACAGTGCAGTATGTGTGTGCGAGGACTGCAGTCCATTTTAGATCAATCAATATCCCAGCGTTGCAAAGGGCCCTCTGCAATCTGGAGCAATTGGTGACCTTTTGCTTTCAGCCTCATTTTCTGCCTCCATCTCGAGTCTCGCTGCAGCTCTTTTGCTCTTCCCATCTGTCTTTCTCTCCTATGATTTCTTTTGGTTTTGAAATTTTCTTCTTGCTTAAACTTTATCTCTGTGTACTTCTTTGCTTCTTCAGCATGTCTCTTTACCTTGTTTTCTTTGCCTTCTTACTTTCTTCGTTTAACTTCCGTTCTAAAGGTAATTACTCCTCCGTCATCCAGCCTCCCTCAGTTCTATGCTTCAATTTTTTCTATCGCTGCTTGCAAAAGCTGTATGAAAGACACAGTGGTGGTATCCCTTCGTCTGTGTAATCTGATGTGGTCCGTGTCTTCAGCTGGATCATATGGTTCGCTGGGACATCAGCTGGGCTGTATCTGCCCTCTGACTCCTCATGCCACAGAGATGATCCACACAGCTGTCCCCAGAGAGCCAAAGAGCCTCAGGAAAGGACACTGCGTGCATGTGTGTGAGCTTAAGCTGTTCTGCCATTACTGCATCTTTCTCACTAACTCCTAGTGGCCTTTAAAGCAGGAAGGTGAAGGTATTTCTACTTGTTTTAAAACAAGTTTCCACACAATGAGCTTCAGTGTCTTCACAGAAGAGAGATTGAGGCTGACTACTGCAATATATTTTTGTCAAGGAAATAAAACCAAATTTTTAACTTGCTTTTAGAAAGATGATGTCAAGACTAATTTGAAACTCCAATGACCAAAAGAAGTTTGTTTTTTTTTGGGGGGGGGGAGAAATGAATGGGCGTTAATTGATTTTCTTTTCTTACCCTGTGAAACTGGTTTAGCAGTTTTTAAAATATCAGTACCATAATGTAGTGGAGACCTAACACCTACATAATGTCATTTGGAAAACATGATACAGCACATATGTTAGAAAACTGTTACTTACCTGCACATCCAGCAGTCGTGGAGCAACATTAGCTTTCATTTGGTGCCATGTTTGTTTCAATAACTCCAGTGTTCACTTTTGGGCCAGAAACATCTGAATCTTTACTTGCTACATTCTCCACAATATTCCCCAGCTGGTCACTAACTTTACCTCTGTGATTTGGTGTGAGAAATGCAACCGACGGTGAGTTTATCACAGCTTTTTTCCTCAAAACTGCTTCCTGCTGCAGGTGGGAACAACACTGTTGTTGCTTGTTTCAACTCCAATCATCAGTCAGCTGCTCCTAACCAATCAGTGGCACCTGACAGTGCTTCAAAATGCCCTTATTCCACCTCTCTCCCCCTCTGTCAGCCAGCAGATACCCTCCAACAATATAATATTTGGTTTATTCCATTTTTCTTCCTCCTTCATGTTGCTACCCACTGAGTCAGGGTTGTAACACCATCACACATTTTCATTTGATCTATTGTTACGGTGTTGTTACGATATTGATTAGAGCTGCTTTAAAAATAACCTCACTTTGCATCCTCTGTCTTTTGGGATCTATTTCATTTCCTAGATCTTAACTCTTAAAGACCCCCTCTGATGAAAATCAAGTCTCACCTTGCTTGCATGAGCATATGGTGTTTTTTTATGTTAAAAGATATATTATGAGCAACATAGGCAGTCAACACCATGGCTGAACATTTCTACCTTCAAACTGCAGTGTACTGATGACAGGGATTGAGACTTCTGTTTTTTTAAAATAAATAATAAACCTCAGGAATCAATCCTGTCAGCTTGCACGGAGAGACTTTTTATTTTATTTTTTTCTTATTATTACCGTGTTTGAGCTAATTCATAACAGAGCTGGTGTGCTGACCTGCAGTGAGTAGAGAGAATGGCAGATTCTAGAGCAGGAGTGCCCAATCCTGGTCCTCGAGGGCCACTATCCTGCATGTTTTAGATGTCTCCCTCTTCCAACACACCTGATTCAATGATCAGCTCATCATCAAGCTCTGCAGAAGCCTGATAACGATCCTGATCATTTGAATCAGGTGTGTTGGAAGAGGGAAACATCTAAAACATGCAGGCTAGTGGCCCTAGAGGACCAGGACTGGGCACCCTTGTTCTAGAGGAAGCAACACCTTAGCATGAAGGGATTATTTAATGGAAAAAATCTAAATATATAACTTTGATAGATGGAGACGAGTTTTTTGGGGGTTGAATCAACAACCAGAGAGGGACTTTAAATAATGCAATTGCTGACGAATCTTCTCAGGGGTTATAGATCCTAATAATTTTTGGTATTCGTGTTCGCAGCGGCCAACTCCACCTCTCCCTCCGGCCATGGAAGAAGACGAGGCAGAAAAGACTTGTGGCCCCACTGGATTCTGGGAGGCCCTGACTCCTTGCAACGGCTGCCGCAACTTGGGCTTTTCCGGCCTGTCACAGGTACATACGCACACACACAGATATGCATAGAATTAACCTATTACTCTCAATCACAGGAGAGTGAATGTTGTCATTATAATGATTTGAAGTGTGCACAGAATGGAACTGGTATGAAACAATAATCCTTCTTTTTCAACATATATGTTACATGTTGTAGCATAAAGCAGCACATAGACACACATGGCTTCCTTACAATGAAATTCTAGACGAGTGATATTGCCATTGTTCTGAGTGAATGCTTTCACTGGTTACCTTGGGAACACAGCGAACGAGCCGTCACTGGAGAGACTGGCTCTCCTGGCAGCTCTGGATGTTCTGCTCGGTTTCTGTCCCTCTCTCGCTTTCCTCGTCAGAAATTTCTAAAATCTTCCTATCGCTCCGTTTTTTAAGCCTTTATAAGTAGGGCTTTGAACTCTGAATGAATAACATTCAACTGAAATATATAATACAAAGAGATTACAAGAGAGGTTAATCAGTCCCTGTGGGATAAATGTGAATCCTGCAACAGCGAAGGAATACGTAGTAATTGATAAGCCTGACTTGTCGGGATTCACTGACCAAAATTGCAGAAAATCAGGCTTAATCCAAACCGTCTTCTACTTCCTAGTATTCCTGCTGGATCCTTTCTTCCTCCTTCCTGCTCACTCTGCCCCGCACGCTGTGTGTATAAGTGTGGTTAAGTGTGTGTAGATGAAAGTGTTTAGGGGTGAGATGCGCGCTGGCTCAAACAGCAGGACATCTGACATTTACAACACAACAGACCCTCTGTCTTGTATACTGGCAGCCTGCCTGCCTGACTGGCACTCTGCCTGGAGAGGTTCGCACCTGGTTGTGTGTGTGTGTTTGTGCTAATGTGTTGATGCCGACAAAAAAAAAAAAAACTGTCCATGTTAGTTTAAATGTTTGAGTACACATGTGGGTATATACAACATATTTAGTGTCATCAGCTTTGTGCGTGTGCAGATTTGGCGTGGCACCATCCTGAGTTTGTGTGGGAGGATTTGTGCATGTGCGTGTGTGTGTGTTGAGCATCATAGAAGAGGAAGGAACAGAATGCCAGAGGAAAGAAATATTAAGTTGTTGTTGCATAATTAAGTTAGCGCCATGCTAATTTGCCCTCTAAGTAAACAAAGTTAACATAAACAAAACAGCCTTTGCATCTCCTCTGAGCATGAAGGGACCAACTGAAAAAACTCTGCTGCACTCGCTACCATTATTTCTATCTCAATCCTTTGTTCTTATTAATCCATGTGACATCTGTCAATGTAAGTCATCTATATCCCATGTTCATCCTTCTCTGTCTCATTTCTTTTTAACTTTATATGTCTGCTAAAGTGTGTTTACCTCTATCAGGTGTCTGAGCGTTTAGTTTTCCTAGTTTCCCACCTGTCACTCAAGACTGTCAGTCAAAGTGTTGGGCTTGTCTGAGTCATATAGAACATAGTCTGACTCACCAGGTGTAGATTGTGGGTAAAAACTTGACATTGGTTGTGCATTTCAAGCGGTTTTCTCCTCCTGTAGCGGCATGTTACCGTTTGCAAAATTAATTTTTCTATGGAAACAACCACTTCCCGTCTCGCAACCTACATGCTAAAAATGGCAAGTTTTGATCAAGATTTGGACAGCGCAATAAGACAGGGCTGTTTGGTTCTCCTCCTAGAACTTACATCCATCCATCCATTATCTATATGCCACTTAATCCTCTGTAGGGTTGCGGGGGGGCTGGAGCCTATCCCAACTGACTCAGGGCAAAGGCAAGGTCCACCTTGGACAGGTCGCCAGTCTATCACAAGGCTACACCGACAACCAAGCACACTCACATTCACACTTACGGACAATTTAGAATCACCAATTAACCTTAGCATGTTTTTGGACTGTGGGAGAAAGCCAGAGCACCTGGTTAAAGCCCACGCAGGCACATGGAGAACATGCAAACTCCACACAGAAAGATCCCAGGCCCAGGCCAGGACATGAACCAGGGATCTTCTAGCTGTGAGGCGACGGTGCTAACCCCTCCTAGAGTTTGTGTAATTCTTTGAGATTAATGTAAAACCAGAGTATTTTTGTCATGCACAATGCATCAGCACCGTTATTATCAACTGAATTCTCTATTAGCATACTGTTGGATAGTTACTTGGTGGTGGTATCCTACATCAATACTGTGATGAGTGAAAGACCGAAAGTTAAAAATGTAATCTGAAATAAAAAATTTTGCCGTTATGTGTTAGAGATGAGAGACCAGAGATGCTTTAAGATCTGATCCGACTGCACACACAGTCCCAGTAAAGCAGTTTAGCTCACATACAAGTGTTAATTATTACTAATTCATAACTAAACATATTTTTGTCTAAATAACCTAATTGTTTCTTGTTTAGATGTTTTCTAGGGAAACCTACTGTACATGCTTATGCTAGAAACAGACACTGACACATTAGCAGCTCTTGAGGTTAAAATTAGCATTTGATGTTTCTGTCACCAGACGAAGTCCCTCGTTTACTGCCATCTCCACTCTTTAGCTGCTAAATGCTTAATTTGGTAGTTGCAACAGAACAACTACCCACTGTGGCTAAAAAACAACAACTTTAAATCAGTTAAAGTGAATTAAAAGGGCTGGAAAAGCAGAAGACCTGTGTATAGCAGCACATAAACCTAAGCTCTGATTACACATATTTCCAACCAACAACAATCTACCTGATGGTTAAAATAGTCTGTATATAAAGATGTTAAAACACACCTGACATAGTTACTTTAATGAAAGCCAAGATTGGGCTTTCCTCCTGAGATCTCATTACAAACACCAACTTTAGTAAAATAATTAAGGGAATTTATACACACATCAGCGTTTTCTACATTGTGCATTGTGTGCCTGGCTGGATGCCTGTGTTTTTTTGGCTGCGTGGGTAGCTGCATTTAGCTCAGCTCACCACCAAACTGTCATTTGTGCACCTTAAGCCACTGGAAATAATAGATTTCAGAGTGCAGTGGTGCTGCTGTTGCTCTGAAAGCTCCATTATAGGTTCACCTTAGAAACAGTGCTCAGTATAACATAATATATTAAACAGCACCACAAACTACAACCACCAAAATGACCATAAAGCTGAGTCAACCTCTAAAACACTTAAAACTGAAACAGTAACTGAAAAAGATCCCTCTGAAGGCAGATGTGCCTAATAAACTGGCAACTGAGTGCCTGTTCGTGTAGTTGTATTGTGTATATATGGATTAAAGTGCAAATGCATAAGCAGAGGCATGTACAAGTAACAAGTGTGTCTTCTTGGTGGTCATTTTACTGCGTGGGTGTCTGTCTGTACTTTGTATTGGCTTATCCAGAAAAACTGATGGTGCTGATGATGCATTACTGTCTGTCACATGTTTATTTTATGTGTGTTCAGTTGTGGGCATGCCTGCCTGCATAAGGAAGGTTCCCCTTTTAAGACTTTTCGTCATCAGCCACGGGTTTCCTCCCACCACTGCCATGTGAATGCAGACTGACGCCAAAGTGTGTGTGGAGGTTTCCTCTGCGACAGAAGCTCTGAAAAAATAGTTCAAAACTCACTTGTGACAACCTTGAAATCAAAATAGAGAGAAAGAACGAGGAGATGAACAAGTGCAAAGAAAAGATACAGATAGAGAGAGGTTTTTAGGGTTGCCAGGCAACACAGAAATTCATGAGATGCCAGGCGTGGGATGTCCACCATTGATAAATATCATTCACCATCAGCACAGGTGCGTCACAGTGCTGCACACTCGCACACATCATCGTTTCCTGATTGTCTCCCAGCTTTTTTCCTCTCATTTCACCGTCTTTACTTCCTTCAGGTTTCTCTTCCTCCACCTCTTTCTTCCTCCACACTCGGTCAGTCCCCCTTCTTGCATTTCTATTTCTCAGGGTCTGCTTTCCTTCCACGAGTAGGTGGTTGCTGACCTTTAATGTTCACAGCCCAGGCAGTTTGAAGGAGTTTGAGGGGGAGCAGGGCTGTGTCACGCTAGCACAGGTTAAGATCAGAAAGCCATGAGAGCCCTTGAAGATGTTAAGGAACATCAAAGGCAGGTCTTTCTGAGAGGACAGAGATTATGTGGACCGCTTTAGAAGCAGGTAAATGAAGGACTGTACAGGCTCCGTTTGAGTCTGGGTGAAGTTTTGGATTTTATATTGAACAGTTTGGGGACCATGACTTGTCAAGTTGTAGTTTGTCTAATTCTTAATTTGGATAGTTTAGTATTGCTGAGTGTTAGATTTTAACAGTATTGTCATAATCACGGATGGGTGCTGTTGATTTATAATTATGTTATTTAAAAGG
>OMNN01024901.1:0-10340 GCA_900302755.1 Chromis chromis
GGGACAGGGAGGGAGGAACCTGGGGGGAGATCAATCAATTAATCTATCAGCCAATCAATCAATAAAAGAGCTAAACACACCTGTGATTACAACACAACATTAGTTTAATCAGAGAATGTTATCTGCTGATTTTTATGCAGTCAGTTAGCAAACAGGAGCCCTGTAGAGAACCAGTGGTTACATTGAGCTCCTCCTGCAGCGCCCCCTGCTGGGTGGAGGCCGACACAGTTAGTTTTATTGTTTAAATTCATAACTTAGTGTCGGTTTTAATTTTTAATTTACTGTAAAATAGTTGTTTTCTTTAATAAAAGTGCTGCATAAATACAGTTTTTACTGTCAGTACTGGGTTCACTGTGATGCTGTGCTCTCCAGTGTGAATATGTCACCTGCATCTGGAATTTTTAAGACAATTTGTTGGAAAACTATTATGAAATAAAATGGAAAAGATGTTTTTCCTTTGTAGCAGTTAGCAAGTGCCTTCTTGTTGTGTTTGAGTTTTTAAAAATTAAACTAATTTTTACGTAGCAAGGGAACGAAAAACAATTCATAGTGAGATCAATATCATTCCAGTTAGGGATTTATTTGTTAATTACATTACTACTACTATTATTACTATACTATTACTACTCCTGTAATTAGTGCTAACAGTCCAAGTACTGCTACTAGTACTACTACAAATTTTACTAGTACTAGTAAAGTACCACTAGTACCACTACTAGTATTACTAGTGGTAATACTATTACAGCTGCTACCATTATTGCTACAACTACGATTACTGCTATTGATATTATTAATGCTACTACTACCACTTATCATTACTACGATTTCTACTACCATTACTACTATTTTTACTACAATTATTATTACTATTATTACTACTACTACTGAGCACCTATTTTTACTGCTGTTACTACTAGTATTACTCCTATTACTACTACTGATAAGTAATTTCCTGCCAAGGATCAATACAGTATCCATCTATTGATGAAGTACTGTTACTACTATTATTGTTTGGTTTCAGTCAAACACATTTAGTCCAATCACATCTGCTGTGTTCTTCAGAACTCTGCTGCTTCTGGTTTTAGTGTCTACAGAACTACTGATAAGACTTTAATTTGACAGTTACACTTTATGACAGCAGCTCAGATAACAAAACACACAATGTCATTGCCATGGCACCACATCCGCCTCCCCCTGGAAGATGTCACAACTGTCAGCGTGGCCTCGAATTTACATTACTGTTCTCTGGAAGATTCATCATTCATCATATAAATATAATAATCCAGTTATCTGAAGGACAGATATGTTTGTACGTCTACATACTGTTTATGTAAACGTCTACATATTTATATGTAAAGGTATTCTGCCAACATCACACTGTTTTTTGTGGACAAACTGAAACCCCAGAGTTTAAAGTGATGTTAAAATTTAACAAACAAACTGGTTTGTACTTCAACACCAGACTTAATGCCATGACAACAGGAAACACTGCTTTCTGATTGGCTGTCAGCTGTTTGTGAAGATCACAGCAGCTCTGATGCTTCAGGCTGTTAGAGGTTCACTGACTCAAGGACAACAGGGACATTTATAGAGGAATTTACTGAACAGAATAACAGGAACAGAACCAGAGGACAAAGGATCTAATTACAATCACTGTTAACATCTCTTAAAGTTCAGTAACAGATCACAATGAGACACAAAACAACCAAAGAATGGACCACAAAGAGATGCAAAATGACCATAAAGACACACAAAAGCACCACAAAGAGACACAAAAAGGCCACAAAAGTGGTGCAAAAATACCATAGACACAAAATAATCATAAACGCAAACAAAACAAGCACAACGAGATACAAAAGATCCACAAATAGATGCAAAATGACCAAAAAGCGAGACAAAATAACCACAAAAGAGACACAAAAATACCTAGAAGAGAGACAAAACAAATGCAAAATGACCAAAAAGAGACACAAATCAACCAAAAGACACTAAATGACCACAAAAGTTGCAAAAAATACCCAAAAGAGGCCCAAAACAACCACAAAGACGCGTGAAACTACAAAAGATGAGAAATAACCACAAAGAGATACAAAATGACCAAAAAGAGACAAAAAAAGGGAACACAACAACACATGATGACCCTGAACATGTGCAAAATGAGGTTGAAAAACCAAAAATTACTTAAAATGACCAAAAGATACACAAAACTGAGACACAAAACAACCACAAAGGGTGATGGAAGAACCTTCTGGAACCTCTGAGAACAACTGAAGGTATTTAAAGAACCTGCATCCTTCTCAGTGTGACTCTAAACTGCCTCTGACAGGTTTGTGTTGAAATATAAAGTTTGATTCAACAGTTTAGCCTCTAAATCAGAGATGAAGATACAGTGATGTTCAGGTAACCATGGTAACAGCACCGATGTGCAGGTAACCACGGTAACGGCAGTGATGCTGCTCCACAAACACACCTTAAAGATGGAGGACATGAAACCAGTGAACCTCAGTCCTGAGTTGCAGTTTGTCATTGACAGAGTTCTACCTGGTTATAACGCAGCAGACGTCACATGTTCCCATAAAGCACCATAAAGAGTTTAACATTAACAGACGGAGCCGAAGAGATTCATGAGGAACTAATCATTACATCTGGACCTTCAGCAGGACAAACACTGATAACACCGACGGCTATGGAGGGTGCAGCCTTTTATTCTGGTATTCAGCTTTTATTTGACTGTGTATGAAATGTGCAATAAAATACACATAAATTAGACATAAGCCTCAAAATAACTTCAAAACAAATGTAATATCTACACTGTCATAGAATTTTTGTGCATTGTTTGAAAAATAATCATTACACAAGTAAAGATCTATTCACATTTTAGCTCAGTGACTAACACCCCAGACCTTGGCATGGGAGATCGGTGGTTCAAATCCCGGTCAGGGTGCAGGTATCCAGTGAGGACCCTTAAGCAAGGTCCTTAATGCTGCCCCGCCTGCCTACCTATGTACGTCGCTTTGGATAAAAGTGTCTGCTAAATGAAATTGTAACCTTGTATATTTTAGATGTTAGCATTTAGCAGCTAAAGAGCCTGATATTTAACTCAGCAGGTGGAGGAGACCAAAAATGGAGCTAAAACAGAGCAAATACTGGATTCATCACATGAACACAAACACAACTGACAAATTATCTTTATTTTATAGTTCTTGTATAACAGCAAGTCATTTGTGGTTGTTTTGTGTGTGTGTGGGAGTTTCACATCTGTTGTGGTCATCTTGTGTCCATCTGTGATCGTTTCATACATCTTTGCAGTAGTTTTACACCTATTGGTGATAATTTGGGGTCTAATTGTGGTATTTTTGCGTGTCTTTCTGGTAGTTTCATACCTGCTTTGGTCATTTCTGTGCATTTCCAGTCATTTTGTGCATCTCAGTAGACTTTTGCATGTGTTTATGCTAGTTTTACGGTAGTATTACATATATTCATGGGACTTTGTGTGTATTTGTAGTAGTTTTGCATCTGTTTGTGGTTGTTTCATGTTAATTTGTGGTTGTTTCGCATCAATTTGGGGTTATTTCATGTCCGTAGGTTTTAGTTTCATATTTAAAAATTTGAGATTCATGTCTGTTTGTGGTAGTTTTGTGCGTCTTTATGGTGATTCCTGTGTATTTGTGGTTGTTTTGCATCTGTCTATGGTAATTTTATGTGTTTTTATGGTCGTGCTGTGTCTGTTTTTTAGTAGTTTCAGATCTATTTTTCTAGGATTTGTATTTAGAAATTCATTTTGGCTAATAAAGCTGTATCATTTCTGGATTTATGACACTAATATTCCAGTAACTAGTGTTTGTTTAATGTGTTGCTTTGACTTACAGCTAATTTTAGGAAACGTTTCCAGGATATTAGATGGAGAACACAGCAGGACGTCAGTGAAGAACCTCAGATTACTCATGAATCTGTTCTAAATGTGGCGACTCGCTGCCCTTCTGGAGACAAACAGTGAGTTAATCTGAAGTAAATGATTAAAGTTTAGAGTTAGGACTCGGTTGGAGGAAGGTTAGCTTTAGGTTAGCTGAAGGTTTGTCTCCAGGAAGTGAATATAAGTCAGCGTATGGAAACTGAGAGCGGATGTTGTTCATGTTTCCAGCCTCACCAGCTCAGGACACAAATAGACTCACACACCTTCCAGATTACAGACACACACACGAGGAAACACACTCGGGGTAAAGTGGGAAGTGATTCAGCTGCTTCCATAAATACCCAGCAGCCCCGGCGGCGGGCGAAAGGAAACCTGTTTTCTTCAAGAGGGTCGCAGGGCATCGCGGAAGCTGCTGGACACAAACAATGGAGCGGAAAGGACAGCGATAGTATGACAGACGGACGGACGGCTGCTGGGTGTGGACTGAACACAACGCCAGAACAGCACCAGAACAAACACCAGAACAACACCACAATAACAACAGCAGAACAGCAATAGAGCAACACCAGAACAACACCAGAACAACACCGTAACAACAGCAGAAGAGCACCAGAACAACAGCAAAAAACAACACCATCACAACACCAGAACAACACCGTAACAACAGCAGAAGAGCACCAGAACAACGCCGTAACAGCACAAGAAGAAAGCCCGAACACCAGCAGAACCACCCCAGAACACCACCAGGACAACAGCAAAACAACAGCAGAATAGCACCAGAACAATACCAGAGAGACACCAGAACACCACCAGAATAACACTAGAACAACACCAGGACAACAGCAAAACAACACCCGGACAACACCCGAACAACAGCAGAATAGCATCAAAACAGCACAAGAACAACACCACAACAACACCTTAACAATACCAGAACAACAGCAGAACAATACCAGAACAATGCCAAAGAGACACCTGAACAACAGCAGAACAACAACAGAACTGCACCAGAACAACAACAAAACAACAGCAGAACACCACCAGAACAGCAATGGACAAACACCAGAACCTCCACCTGGGAGCCTCCGTGGGGCATAATGGGCCAGAACACCAACAGGAGGGCAATGACCTGAGGCACCATGTGGGGTTTAGTGTGTCTTTGTGGTAGTTCTGCAGCTATTTTTTGTAGCTTTGTGTCTAGTTGTGATAGTTTCATCACTTTTGTACTTATTTTTGTGTATTTCTAATGGTTTTTCAGTCTCTTTGTAGTTGGTTCATATCTATTTGTGGTAGTTTTGTTGTGGTTTGTTTTGTTGTGGTCCTTTAGTGCATCTTTGCAGTAGTTTTACATCGGTTTTACGACAGTTTCAACGACTTTTGTGGTTATTTCTGTGTGTTTCTGTTGGTTTTATGTCTCTTTGTAGTTGCTTTGAGTCTTTTTGTGGTTGGTTCACATCTAGTTGTGGTAGTTTTGCACCTATTTGAGGTGCTTTTGTGATAGTTCCACATCTGTTGTGGATCTTTGGTGCATCTTTGCAGTAGTTTTGCATCTGGTTTTGGTAGTTTTGTGGTTATTCCATGTATGTTTGTAGAAGCTTTATGTCTCTTTGTGGCAGTTTCATGACTTTTTTGGTCAATTTTGAGCATTTATGGATGTTCTTTTTCGATTTGTAGTAGTTTTGCATCTATTTGTAGTTGTTTTATGTGTCTTTGTGGTTGTTTTGTGTCTGTTTGTGGTAGTTTCACATTTGCTGTTGTCCTTTTGTGCATCTTTGTAGAGGTTTTGTGTCTGTTTTTGGTAGTTTAATGTCTATTTGTGGTCATTTTAATCATCTCTGAAAAACTTTTCTGTGTATTTGTAGTTTTGTAGTTTCAAGTCGATTTCTTGCAGTTTCTTTTTGATTTGTTGATAAACTTTCCAACAAGAAATGTGAAGAATCACTTGTTAAAGATCGAAAGCTGGTGCACAGATGTGTGCAGATTTTTGAAAACATCTGGAGGTTAGTTTTTACAGTTTGGCTGCTGATTTGATCATTACTGTGTCTGAAGAAATAACTGAGTTATTGTTGACAGGAGCTTCAGTATCTGCAGCCTGCAGGAGGATCTCAGAGTTTCTGACACCTCCAAAGTTCAGTAAAACATCCATCAAACTGCAGAAACACTGCAGATGTGTCGACTTCACACAAAGACACACACACACACACACAGACACACACTTGTGGACGTGTTCAACATGGCATTTAAACATGATGTGAAGGTGACAAAGTCGAAACCTTTAAACGTCACAAAACACAAACAGGAAGCAGGAAGAGAAGCAGATTAACCAATCAGACAGAGGCTCGGACCTCAGCCTTGACCTTCACTGTGTGTGTGTGTGTGTGTGCGCGCGCGTGTGTCTGTCTGTCTGTTTCATGACTAATGTCTTTCAGATAATCAGCTGGTGTGCGTCGACTCGAGGAAACAGAACATTTAACTAAAATAACAACAGGAATCATTTCATAACTTTATCATCACAAAATCCACAAAACACAGAAACACAGAAGAGGAGCTGAGAATAAAAATGTCTCCTGTTAAAGCTGCACTGAACTAATTTGGAGTCAGTCTAAACTGATTCTAAACTCTCTGATGTAAACGTGCATCGTCACATGGTGGGAAAATATAAAGAAAAAGTTAAACATGTTTCCATGTGATCTGTTGGAAAGCTTAAGTTTAAGAGTCAACACAGACATTATTCCTGCACTGTAAAACATATAATGTTTTCAAATGTTTTTAATGGTAATTGTTAAACTTATTATTATTTTGTTATTTTACAATCAATGGGAAAATGTGTTATTTTAATTAACTAAATAAAAGCACATGTCAAAACTGTAAATAATATAATACATAAATAAATAATCTGCTCTTATACAGATAATAAAAGTATGCTATTTTACTGTATTTAAACCAGTAAAAAAAAAAAAAGATAGATATTTGGCATAATTTGAAAGAAAATTAAGAAAATAAAACAGGCCAAAACTGTAAATAATGTCAAAAATCTGTATTTTTGATGTGTCTGTGGAAACAGTAAATATCTGTAAAATAATTAGACTTCTAGCAGATTTAAATACAGTAAAACAGCAGAATGTTATGGACAAACGTTGTAAAACAACAAATTATTATTTATAAGAAATTACAGATTTTTGATGTGAACATTGTTTACATTTATTTTGTTGTTGTTTTTTACAGTCAACATGTAAATAAAAAATAAAAACGGATAAAATAAAACAGATTCTTGCTCAGATTTTTTCTAATAATTTAGAAATTATCAGTCCTTAATATACTGGATCTTTTCCCCCCAAATAATCACAAATAACTGTAAAATATATATATTTTAATAATGTATTATTTTTTCTGGGATTTTACTAAATATTATATGTAATTTAACAAACAAAAAAAATCTATTAAAAAAATGCCATAAAGTGTTTTTAAGAGTGTAAATATTCAGCTTATATGTATCTCACTATAAAATGCTGCAGCATCATGTGGAATCAGGAAACATCTGAACTATGTTGATGTTAAACTAAAATAGAAAGAAGTGAATCATTGCACTGACTGCATTAACAACATGAACTCTGGCTGCAGCTGAACCTTCTGGTTCTTGAAATCATGCGTTTGTTTCTGCAGGAGGACAAAAGGTGACGCACAGATGATCCATGTTGTGTTTACACACAGCAGACTGGAATTTTACTGGAATCTGCAGCTCAGAGGAATGAAAAGGGTCTGAATGTCCGACTGACGTCTTTCTGGATGTTAGTCTGAGTCATGAAGTTTCCCACAAACAATCAGCTGATCTGATGAACTGAAGTCTGTCTGCATCGATTAGAGAAAATCACTTTAACCCTCTGAACCAGCAGAACTCATTTATTCACCACTACAATCTAAAGTCCTGCACCTCTATGGGAACAGAACAACCACGAAGAAGGAGAGAGAACTCAGAAATGTCTTCTGTGCATTTATAATGCCATAAAACATAAAAAGTTGAGGTTGTTTGACTATCTATTTTACAATAATTTTAAAAAGGCCTGGAATCAACATGTCCAACATCAAAATTTGTCCCAAATGACTCAGAAATGACCCAGATGGTTCAACAGTTGTCCAAAATGACTTCAAAAATGCCCAAAATGGCAAAAAAAGAAAAAACTAATTCTCAAATAAACTGCTCAAATTGGCTCAGTTAGTCAGAAAATGATTTTTACAAGGTCCAAAGTTTACTCAAAATGTCAAAAAAGGCCTCAGAAGTTGTCCTAATAACTCAAAAATGGTCCAACATGACTTAAATGTCCAATTTTTTTAAGTGTCCAACATGACTCAAAGCATGTCCAACGTGTCATTTATTGTCCAAAATTACATTAAAACATTCATAATGGCAAAATCATTTCCAAAATGAGCTAGAAACTGCCCAAATCACCCACAAATGTCCAAAATGTAAAAATGACTGATCTGCCTAATGGACTTTAAAATGTCAGGTGATAAAACCTCGTCCAAAGTGTACCTCTACAGCTCTACAGACGTTCTCTTTACTCACTTTACTGAATGTATCTTCAACAACTTGCTCCTCTGTTCACCGTTTTAGAGCCATGCTGCATTGATTTCATTGATCCAGTAGGTTGGATTTTCCTCTCAGTCTCTCTGTGGAAACACTGCCTGCAGTTCATCTGAGAACTTGTTTAGTATAGAACCTGTTTAGTACAAAAGGTTTATTTTTGTAATTATTTAAGGAAGTCGTGTAGAATAAAGTGATTCTGATGAATCATGTTCAGATGTTCAAGGACCGTCAGAAAGTGGAAGATCCAACAATTCTTAGCTTTTACAGTTTCTGGCTGATGTCATTTGATTTGTCTTTATTTACATGTTTTAATGCTAGTCTGCCTTTTGTGTTTTTTGGGGCTACCGCAGCTAACAAAGTGACTCTTAGTAAATGGATGTTAGAAGTGATTTAAAACTCAGTCCAGCTGCTGATAAAAGACGTTTTATTTGCTCCAAAGTCCATCAGTTTCTCTCTGATCCTCCTTCGGCTTTTTGATTATTGACTATTGGTTTAAAGTCCAGACGTTTGTGTGACGGAGCCGAACTCAAACCTTAAACTGTGAGACTGAGTCGATCCTGAACATTCGTCCTCTGAGATCAGATTTATTCAGAATGTTCTGTACGTGAGGAAACAAAGCTCCAAGTATTGATCCTCTGATGGAAACTGATCCATTTCAGATCTGATCGATCAGAAACCTTCAGTTCCTCAGTTTTGACCTAAAACTTCGTCAAATCTACTGAAAACTAGAATCCACTCAAGCGAGATGCAGACCCACGCCGGACGCCTTCCTAAACATGGCAGGTAGTCTGTGACCTTTGACCCCAAAATGGGTGACATGGGTCGGTCAAGATGAACATATGTGCCAAGTTTGATTATCCTATCTCTATTTGTTCTTGAGTAGACAGACAGACAGACAGACAGACAGACAGACAGACAGACAGACAGACAGACAGACAGACAGACAGACAGACAGACAGACAGACAGACAGACAGACTTCGTCAGCATGGGTAAATATCAAAGAACGATTGAGAATCTCAGAAACTTGACTGAAAATGTAAAAATCGACCATATTTCATGAATGTTATGGACTGAAATAATAAACGATTGACTAAATATATAATAAAAGTCAAACATTTAACGTAGTTTCTCCAACTTTCACTGAAAAAAGTTAAAAATAAACATCTCATCACTTCACTTATTATCTAATAAATTATCTCAGAAATTTCAGTGAATTTGTCACAAAATTGAAATAGACTCATGAATTTTACTGAAAAACAAAAACAGTGAATTAAATTATTGAAGTCAACAATTACTCAGAACTTAACTTTGTAAGCAGAAGAAAATACACTTTGACTTGGAATCACTATTTTACTTAAAATAGTAAAATAAGATTTTACTTTGTTTTTTATAGAACATTTTTTAAATGATATAAAATAAACTTTTTCCTTAATATTTCAAAATAAAACTGACACAGCATGAACTAAATTGACTAAATAGTCAAAAGTTTGATTTAATTTCTCAAAAGGTTTTACTTTGTCAAACATGAACTTAGTTTTTCAAACTTTCATTTAGTTTTTACATTTTTTTGCAGAATTTGTTTTTAAAAGACCTTCGGTGTAAATAATAATAATAATCTAACATTTATTGATCCCCTTGGGGAAATTCCTTCTCTGCATTTGACCCATCCTATTCAAAGTTAACCTTTGTTAAAAAAGTTTTAACCATATAAACCATTCATTAGTGCTGCTGTTTTATTTAAAACAAAAGTAGACTTTTCTTCTCCTTCTTGTTTCTTCGTCCACAGTTTTCTCAGACCTTTAACATTGAACTCTCTGGGCTCAGAGAGAATCTGAAGCAGC
>OMNN01024903.1:0-12239 GCA_900302755.1 Chromis chromis
GCTGTGCAATCCAGCCCATAGCATCATGGAAGCTCCTTCCAGGTTCCTCCCATCCTCCGGAGCTACCCCTGGTGCTTCTCCTCCGGTGCATGGAGCCCGTCATGGCCATGTGGACCCCCCTCAGCTGGTCTTTACAGATCTCCACACTGAGAAGAATTAGAGTTTTCCTTGTATCATTTTGCTTACAGATAAATTACACAAATAGGGAATCAGAAGAGGAAGAGAGTCACAGAGAAGCCAGAGGGAACCTGTATTACCTCCTGACTATATTATCATTGGGCTGTCCCAGTTGCCTCAGTTCCATCGCACAGTACTTCAGATTTTCGATGGCATCTTTGGCCATCCCCATGTAGTACTCTGAATCCCCACCGCCCTGCAAGAAATAAGTACAACAGTCAGAGCGGTGTACAAGGCTACTATCCAATAAACAAGACACAACATCCACATTTAGTTTTTGTGTGTATAAACTGAGCAAGAACCCAAACCAAGATATGACATAGATGCAAACACTCTTTGTACTTTCTTGCTTTAGTAAATGCTATAATTTCACTTTGTGTTGAAGTGCAAGAATGTCAAACCCCAGATAAAATACTCTTGAGAAAAACCATGAAAGAGGGTAGTTTTGTGATTTTGGAGAGGGTGACATTCAGTGTTTCGCAAATGACTTTTAGCCAGTGAAACAGACGAAAGCTTATGATACAAGTCAACAAAGCAATAAATCACACACCCACAACATTCTGGGCTGCACCTCTGTTGAACTTGACTGAAGAAATACTTCACATAATGTGCTCAACACAAAATGAGTATGTGTTGAAAGTAAGTGTTTACAGAGAACACCAGATCTAAGAAAGCTTCATTATATGTCAGGTTTCTATTACAGGCATATTTATCCAGTTACTCAGATTACAACCACACGAAATGTCTGTCATTTTTTTTCTCCAAGCTGCAACACTTTTGTTTGGGAAAAAAACTGACCCAGACCAGTTTTTATCTGCACTGCTGGAGAAAAAGAGTAAGGAAATAGCAAGACAAAGTAAAACATGACTTACAGTCTGCATGGAGTACTCGGCTTTCTTCAGGTACTCCTTGCACTGGTTCTGCAGGGCCTCGGCTTTCTGGTTGATGGCAGTGAAGGTCGAGCCACTGCAGGGGGCAGCAAAGTCAGCTCATCACCACAAAGATCACTTCCATAATCATCTTCAGCAGCATTATTTGTAGTAAAGGCATATCCACCAACATATCACTGTTCAGAGCAGTGGTTCCCCAACATTTGTGACACATGATCCACCTGTAACCCCCTGTGACCAGAGCTAAAACCGTTGATTGATTAGCACCAACTATTTTGATAACTAATTATTTGGCTTAATTATTAATTATTAATATTATTATTATTGTTTAGAATATTTTCACCTTGACAGTAAACTAAATATCTTGGGGTTGTGGACAAAATCAAATATTTGAGGATGTCAATTTGGGCTTTCGGAAACATTGATCAACATTTCTCAGGATTTTATTTTTTTTGGGACATTTTATAGACCAAACAGGTAATCCAACTACTGGTAAATTAATTAACAATGAAAATAATTAACAATTGTGCAGATACATAGCAAATGTCAGCGAGCAGAGATACATTTCATCAAAGAGGGAGTTTCTTTCCTCAGATCATTTCATCTGAATATTTTCATTGGACAATATTTTTGTCGTTACTTCACACAAAATAAATATATGTACTTAGGTGCACCCACCCAATCAAAAGTATTTTGTTCAGCCAATAGAAAAATAACACAAAGAACTACACATAAAGGATCATTTCTGACATTTGATTGGGTGAACAGGATAAAGCCCGCCTCCAAAGTCACCTGCTGCATAGATTGTCTGCAGCAGCAGAGTTTCACTGCTCATGAAAAATCTCACACTTGACTGCATAACCTACTCAAACTCACATATCGATTGTATCAGAACAAACTAGTGTTCTAAACATTAGTTTAACGTTAACTAAGTGATTCATCATTTTATGCCAGAAATCACACAAAAACAGAGATGCCAAACCAGAAACCTTTGAGGTACTAATCTCCTGCTTTGAGCTACCGATCATCGACTTTGCCCACTTATTATTTCTACCAGCCCACATAGCAGACTAGAACTGGCTCTGATTTAACGGCACATTTCTTGGATATTTCCTTGCAAAGGGATGTGCAGTTGCAGATAATAAAAGCCCACTGGCACAATAGATTGAGAACCTCCTTGATTTTTTAACAAAAGCAATTAAATTAGATGTGAAAAAACGCAAGTCAATCAGGATATAAACTGACTTCTGCTAAAACTTTAATTTGCCTTTGTTTAATGAGTAAATTAGGTTTTTTCTTATGGACAGGAAGGTACCAAAAACCCTTATATTAACTTATATTTTTTAATTAATTTTGAACACAGTAGCATCATGTGTAAATGCGCACACTGTATTCTGATATATCTGATATGATATATTTACAAATATTTTTATGTATGACATCCTGTACATCCGTACACATCCACATGTGGAGCCATGCAGTTAATGCACAATAATCTGAACTTTACAGTAGTAGAATTGAAAAGAGAAGGTTACACTGGTGTCAAGGTTTTTCAGATTAGTCAGTTAAAAACTACAACTTCATTTAGCAGACGCTTTTACCCAAAGCTACGTACATAGGTGGGTAGGCGGGGCAGCATTAAGGACCTTGACTAAGGGTCCTCACTGGATACCTGCACCCTGACCGGGATTTGAATCACCGATCTCCTATGCCAAGGTCTGAGGTGTTACTCACTGAGCTATCCAGCTGCTAACACAACTAACATCCTCTAATGAACTCCATGAACATGGCTTCTTCCCCTTATTACGTAACAAGAGGATCACGAGATTGGGCTGCAGCATGAACCAGTCAGTGTGACACTATGATCTCTGCTGGACCAACGATATATGATGGAGACACTGTTTCTGACCAATGTCAAGCAAACCTTGGGCATGTTTGAACTGCAGTTTACTTCTCAGCCAGCATATGTCCTAATAACAATATATCTATCAAAACATACTCATATCTGCCATTAACTAATATTAGCCCCTATACTGGCTCAGACATTCTATCTCTATAATTTCGGGAAGTGCTAAGTAACAAAGCCCCACTAATATATCGGTTGGCACAACCGATATTGGCCTCTCACAGATGTATCTGTATCAGCATATACGTTGCCCAATGTGCATGACCAAGAGAAGCATTTTATCAGAAATAATGCAACAGAGGATGTTTAGGATAGTTTAGAAAAGGTGCCATCTCATAGTTTATCTAGTAAAGCAGCTCTGGCTCCATTTTTTACAACACTCTCAGCACCATCAGCAGCACACATAGCAGGATACATTTTACAGGTGAGCAGACAGAGGTGTGCAGTAACGTTGCACACTAGTTTGTGTAATACATTGCTGGAAAGTTAACAAACAACTCTGAAATTCCACGAATACGTCAAAAATATCAGCAAATATATCAAGATCAGAATATAACTCCCAACAATCCCTGTCTGCCCCAACAAACAGTATCAGTTAGAATCTCCAAAATAAATGCAAGGCTTTTACTTTGAAAACCTCCTCAGCAACAAGTCTACTTTTTCTCAGTTTCACTGTAACAGTAAACATCAGAAACTCCTTGATATCAAATGACCGGAGCCCCAAACTACAGTGTTTTCTTCATTCTTTCTATCGTCAACATAATTATCTACAGGAATAACACAGTCTTCATGTCAAACATCTTGGGATCATGTTACTCTGCACCTTTCTCTAAAGCACCACTGTGGCATAGTTCCTCAGTGGTGTAGCAGGTAAAATACAGAGCATTCAGAGTGTTCAGCTTTTGCAGCAGAGAGAGATGATCAGTTCAGTGTGGGCCATAAATCACATTTCTCCCGAGGGAGGGAAGCTGCTGAGCACAGAAGAAGCTGATTCATAATTCCCAAAATTTGCAAAACCCAGTGGCTATAAGTCATCATTAAGACATTCCTCACTGAGCAGGTTTCTTCAATTATCAGTGTGTGTGATCAGTTATGTAATTTAAGGGTCAGGTAATGGGACCACTCCTTCAGCAAACACATTATGCACACCAGTGCAGTTTTAACTTTGTTGCAAAGTACCTGCAGCTTTTCACCAATTTGTAAGGAGACTGGAGAGAATAATTTACTGATGCATCCAGACATTAAACT
The DNA here is from genome assembly GCA_900302755.1 of Chromis chromis. Lineage (NCBI taxonomy): Eukaryota > Metazoa > Chordata > Actinopteri > Pomacentridae > Chromis > Chromis chromis. Next base: position 4,222 of record OMNN01024903.1, read on the forward strand.
CAAGCATCCGCTCTAAATATGATCTCTGCAAATATGAACATGCATTTACTTGGTAAATCAAGCATAAGAAGTTTACTGAGTGTATCCAGGGTTTGCAGGTGAAACAGACACCAAGAGGCTGAATGAATATTTGATAGACTCGTGCGTCCTGCCTGCAGTGAGCGCAACAAAATTTGCAGCAGGTGGCAAAACACTTGTAAACTAAAACATGATTCTCACCTCATTCTGGTCATCGTTCCTCCTTCCATGCCGGTGGCCCCTTGGCCCATCATTCCGCTCATCACTCCGCTCACGGTTCCGCTCCCCATGCCGCCCCCCATCCCAGACCTTGAGAAAGTGTATGTTTTGTATCCTTCCATGTAGGGATCGTATCCATTACCGCCGCCGCCGCCGCCGCCGTGCACCACTTCGCTCCGTGCGTAATGGTAGCCTCCCCCGCCAGCCAGGTCGCCCTTGGAGCTGACCCTCCGGCCCATGTTCAGGCCCTGCTGGGACCCGTACATACTTAAACTGACCGGGACGAGACGGCCTCAGCCGTTCTGCTCAGCTCAGTTCTGTCTCCGTCCACCTGCCTCCCTGGTCCCTCTGGGGCAGACTGCAACAGAGGCAAGGGAGGTTTGTTTTTGGTGGCTGGTGACCACACCTCTCCTCCTCCACTCCACCTCTGTGCCAAAAAGTAGCTAACTGCGTGCCACCCCCATCCAGACTGTGCTGGAGGCAGAATGACAGCTGCTGTAGCCTACTTCTGTCTTTATGGGGGCTGGTTTGACTTTAAGAAGAGTAAGGACACTTTTGGAAAGTTAGAAATACTTAAAGTAAGGGTGTGTCGCTGACTGAGAACTACTTTGGAAAGTGAGGACAGTTTTGAGGGGAAAAAACAAATGCCCATTATGACATCGCAGTCAGAGGTAGAAAATGCTTTATTTGCCAGAATAGCTGAAATATATGCACTGATCATTCTAGATATAAAAATGTATATGTATAACATATATCAACATAAAATACAATGAGATAACTACATAAAATACATTCAGGATTTAAATGATCAAGAGGTTTTTGTTACATCCACAGTGAGCAGAATCTCTACATCACGGTTATAAAGGTTTCAAGCTTGAAAAGACAGATGATGCATCCACGTGACCAGGTGATGCGTGATTTGAAATTTCAAATAAAACATCCACTGAGGTGCTTCTCACTCTTCCCCTCCTCCTCAGGCCTTATTCAGGCCTTTACTTTTACACACCCTTCTTATCCACAGTTTTTTTTTTGCCTCTTCTTCTGCAATAAACTCTCTCACACACACTGACACTGCTTAAACACTTGCCTGAAGCCAATGGGTGGTGCTCACAGGAAAAACAAGTTTGACAGCTACTCTTGAATGACAGTAACACTGAGTTAGATTTTCAGCCTCGTATGCTCAAAATCACCCAGTTTGTCCAAAGGACGTCTTATTTCTTAATCAGACACGTCCTACTTATTGGGTTTGCTTGTGGTATTTGTTATATAGGAGTATGTCTGATGCCAACCAACACAAGTGGATGCACAGTCAGCAGGGTGCAGATCAAGTTGAGCCTTGATGCAAGCATGCATGCATTCATTTATTCTCCAGCCACAAATCCAATCACTTTGGTTTTGTATGTTTTGTTTCACACAGATTAAAGTCACTGAACAGCTGCGGAGTCTCCACAAGAATAAGTTCTCACAATGTCGATGTTTTTATCCATCATCTTCATTATTTGATGTGTAGTCTTTGACTATGTGCAGGCAGCGTGACCCCGGCATAGTAGAAATTCTCAGGTATACAATAAAATTGTCGAGTTGACAACCATGAAACCGCAAAGTCATATGACACGCGCACACACACACCAGCTCAAGTTCAGTCCCATTTCATTCTTCTAGCTTCTGTATGTATACTGAATAAACAAGAAACCATATCAGTGATTTGTTTGCTGGTGGAGGATGTCATGCTAGCAGTTTGACTCTTGGGATAGCAATATCAGTTCAGATGAATACATTTTAAATGCACCAAAGTATTTGATATGACCATATGCTACCTGGCTGCTTGTATTTTTAGGACAGACTGCACAGAAGAGATGGATGTATCAACTGTGATGTTACCCATTGGTTTGTGGACTAATGTTTTGAAGCCTAGAGTCTGGAATTTGGCCGTCACCCACTTGCTCTTTTGATTCCAGAAATAGTGTGGTGTGGATCTGGTGGCTACACACACTGATAGTAACCTGTCCATCACAAGGTAGCCACGCCCTAAAGCATACCCTGCTTTATTATCCATTTTACTCTAACAAGGGCCATAATTCACAGAATGAAGTATATATATTGAGACAGAGACCATAAAGGCCTTTGGACTACTGATTGGAAGGTCAGCACCACCAAGCTGCTACTGCTGGGTACCATAGCAAGGCCCTTAACCCCATCTGCTCCAGGGGGGCCTTAGCGTGGCTGACCCTGCGCTCTGACCCTAGCTATATGGAATATCTGAAAAACGAAAATCAAAAACAAAACTCATCAGGAAAATGTTTGCTGAGGTAACAGATCAGGTGAGAAGTATGGTCAACTTCTCATAGACTTCTATACGTTCACACTTCTGCCCCCTATGATTTTAGCCACACTAGCAGTTCAGAGTGAGACTTTGGTCCAAAAGGAAATATCTGAAGCACTGGATGGATTGCTGTTTGTCCACTTAACCTGTGCAATTTTTCAACCTGCAAAACTCTTCATCCACCTCAGCTGTGTTCTGTGTTTAGCACTAATTAGCAAACATAAGTTGATAAACCTGCGCTAAACACGAGCATGCTAGTATTGTCACTATGGCTGTGTTAGCATCCTGATGCATTTTGCATTTAGCAAAGTGCCTCTGCACCCAGGTACAGCCTCACAGAGGGGGCAGCATGTCTGTGGACTCATTTTTTTCACTGAGATTTTGATCATGAGATCGCAGCCTGTTTTTATCCTGAAAACCAGCACAAATGTTTCATAGAAAAGAATAATTTGCCAAAGAAGAAGAGAAAGAAACAGCAGACTTCATAAATGGAATACCAACAATGAGGATATCCATTTCAGTCAAGACCGATCATGTCTCACACTTTACAAGCACGCAGAAGCAGCTCAGGCCAGTACATCTTTGTGCCTTTGGCAAAATCCAGTTCACGAGCATAAATACTGATAGCAGAGCAAACAACAGTAAATAAGTGCAAATGTTTGAACTCAGACCCTGCAGTTTGAGGACAGTCTCCCTACACACTCCTGACTCCGCAGCTATTGAGGAATGTAGCGAGTGTGTGTTTGTAAGTGTGTGGGATTGTGAGTCTGCGTATAAAGAAAGTGCTAGAGACAGAGGAGGGAACAGCAGATTATGGTGCATTTGCTGTGTTGATTTATTGCAAACAGTTGTTTTCCATTAGCTCAAGTCTAATTGCAGACTTGCAGTGGATGAGTGAGAGTAGAAGAATTTTGGAGGGACAACGATGAAGGCAGCTTGTCTTGTAACTCTTAGATGTTTGTATGGCTCTCTGAGTGATTCAGAAAGGTAATAAACGGCTCTAACATTTTCTCAGAGGAAAAAAAAACGGCCCACGTTACAGTCAGGTTATCCCCTTTGGCAAATTACATTTAAGCACACCTTAGCCTGCACCTAACTCACACAGCCTACCTCTTGCCAAGACAGCATTCCAGCGCTGGCCTTCCTTTTTCTTTAAAGCTGCACTGAACACTAATTTTCAGTTCTGAAAGCTCTGGTGTCACTTATGATGATAAACTATTGAACTTCAACCCTGAGCCTGCATGAGCATGTTTTGTGACTAACAGCACCTCGGGGACAATAATAAATTTAGATAAAACAAGAACAAGATTGTCATTTTGTAAAAAAAAATAAATAAATAAAAATCCCAGAACTCTTCACATTTACTGTGTGTGTGTGTGTCTATCTTTTATAGATCTATACACGCCCTACCTATCATTGTAGGGCGTGTATCCGAGGCGTAGTCCCAGTGTTCCCACCCTCTCCCACCTATTTTCATTCCTGATTTCCAGAGACAGGACAAAGCTTGCACACTTTTAATGAGTTGTAAATTTGCCAGAATATCACACAGCACTGACATTAAAGACTGTGGACGGACAGTTAATCCAGCACTGAGATTGAATAAATGAAGTTGTTTAGATGTGAGATCAGAACAGCTTCATTCATGCTCTGACTTTACTCTAACTTTGGATTGTCTGGTATAATGCAGGTGCGGTGGCCCTGAGGTGCAAAACACAGCAACATTAGATTAATTGCAACAGCATTTCAGATCAACTTAGAGGAGCTCCTCCTCTCTGTTTTTTTGGTGTGAGATCTCTTTGGGCAGCGTGAGAATGTGAAACAGAGCATGAAAGCAGGTGTCGCACCAGAAACGTTATACACCAGTCCAATAACCTGATGGCACGTAACGACAAGGTTCTGCATGGGTTCATTTCACGAGGCATCCACATTACAGTCTGTCTTTCAACACAAAGGACATGTTTTTACTTCTGATGCCACGTTAAATTTGTTTAACTCTTTTAGGACTATTTTAAAGGTCCAAAGGGACATTTTAATGTCATGATATGTTGAGATCGTGTTGAGAATTACACCTTATGAATGTCCTTGGTTAAAATATTACTTTATGATATTAATCCTGGGGCTGCATGATGGCTCGGTTGTTGGCGCTGTTGCCTCACAGCTAGAAGATCCCCGGTTAGGACGCCTGGGACGCCTGTGTGGAGTTTGCATGTTCTCCCTGTGCAGCGTGGGTCCTTCCACAGTCCAAAAACATGCTGAGGTTAAATGATGATTCTATATTGTGCATAGATGTGAATGAGAGTGTGCTTGGTTGTCTGTCTCTATGTGTAGCCCTGTGATAGACTGGTGACCTGTCCAGGGTGTCCCCCTGCCTTCGCCCGAGTCGGCTGGGATAGGTTTCAGCCCCCCGTGACCCTACAGAGGGTTAAACAGTGTATAGATAATGGATGGATGGATATTAACCCTCTCCTCTCCTTTCAAACTCAGTGTAAAGTTCACACAAGGACACTGCTGACAGCAGCACGCAACGAACAGAAAAGCATATGGAGCCGTTGGCAGAGAGATTTGGGTTCTGTCCAATCACAAACAAGAAATGTTCCTCCCTTTTCTGTGTGAAACATCGTTGTGTTTTCTGATTTGCTGTTGTAGTGTTTTACCAAATGTTGTGTTTTCTGGTTTGTTGTTGTATTTTGTAAATGCTGGTGCGTTCTGTGAAATGTATTTTTGGTTGTGTTTTGTAAAATATCATGTTTTATAATTTGTTGTTGCACTTTGTGAAATGTTGTCTTTTATGAAATGTGGTAGGGTTTTGTGAAATGGTGCATTATTGAGAATGGTTGTTGCGTTTTCTAAAATGTTGTGTAGCTATTCTGTTTTGTTGTTGTGTTTTGTCAAATGCATTTTGCACCACTGATTAATACTGTTGTAAAAGCACTTTGTGACCTTGTGCTGTGAAAGGTGCTATATAAATAAACTTTACTTACTTACTTACTTACTTACCTCAGGGCCACTGTACTCAGGCGTCCTTGTCTTGCTTTCATTCGGTCCAGAATGCTGCATTAAGACTAAGAATTCAAAAAAGACAATGGTTTGTTGTTTTCTGTCTTAGTGGCACTCCAACTTAAAATTTTAAAAAATCACTCCCTAATTTTGCTCCAAAGACTTTCAGTGACTGCATCAATATAAAGAAACTTCCTCCCTCCATTTTTTATTTATCTTAGTTAATAAGGGTAAGCTCCACAAATCAGTTTCAAATGACTACATGTAATGTGACTGGGGTCACTTGGAGCTACAGGTCCAAACAGGATTATCATCATTTATGCAGCTCTGCTGAGCTTTTTTGGCCTCTTGTACTTAATAGCTGTAGTTATTGCACGGTTCACTCTCACTGCTTTTGTCAGCCTCTGTTCCAGCAGCAGCAGGCAGCTGTTCTCACACTCAGATAAACCTACTGTGCACTACCTGCCCATGCAGCCCCAAATGGCAGACAAAGTTAGCTGATGAAGAAAGCAGTGCATCTAGCAGGTAAAGAGCCGGATGTTTTTTGTTTTTTTTACATATACATACACTATATTGCCAAAGGTATTGGCACACCCCTCCAAATAATTGAATTCAGGTGTTCCAATCACTTCCATGGCCACAGGTGTATAAAATAAATGTGTTATGTAACTAAGTGTTCTCTGGAGTGACCAATCACGCTTCTCTGTCTAGCAATCTGATGGATGAGTCTGTGTTTGGCGGTTTCCAGGAGAACGGTAGTTGCCTGACTGCATTGTGCCAAGTGTAAAGTTTGGTGGAGGGGGGATTATGGTGTGGGCTTGTTTTTCAGGGGTTGGTCTTGGCCCCTTAGTTCCAGTAAAAGGAACTCTTAATGCTTCAGCATACCAAGACATTTTGGACAATTTCATGCTCCCAACTTTGTGGGAACAGTTTGGGGATGGCCCCTTCCTGTTCCAACATGACTGCGTAACAGTGCACAAAGCAAGGTCAATAAAGACATGGATGAGCCAGTTTGGTGTGGAGGAACTTGACTGGCCTGCACAGAGTCCTGACCTCCACCCCAAAGAACACCTTTGGGATGAATTGGAGCGGAGACTGAGAGCCAGGTTTTCTGGTCCAACATCAGTGCCTCACCTCACAAATGCGCTTCTGGAAGAATGGTCAAAAAGTTGTGGAAAGCCTTCCCAGAAGAGTTGAGGCTGTTATAGCTGCAAAGGGTGGGCCAACTCCATATTAAACCGAATGGAATGTTATTAAAGTTCATGTGCTTGTAAAGACAGACATCCCAATACTTACAGTAAAACATAAGTTCAAAATCAACGTTAGTGATACTCTTTGTCTGCCTGATGTGTAAATAAGCAACTGTTATCTCACATTTTAGACATATCAGCTTTGTCACGGCAGCAAACGTTCTTGACAATGTTGAACTTTATAGGCATAGAGAGAAAGTCTTCGCAACATCCGCTCTTATTTGACCACTTATTGGAAAAAACAAATCATTTTTTCTCTTTAAGTCCTTTGACCGAAATAACAGGCTTCATCCATCCTCAGCAACCATTAAATGAAATGATGAACAGTCCTGGGTCCAAAATTCCAGTGGAACAGCCTGTACAGCCAGGAGTCCTCCCTATGACCCGCAACTAATCTTCAATAACCTTTCATAATCAATTTCTCTGTCACTTTCTGGTGTCAGAAAGCTACAGGGGTTTGTGTTTGATGAGTTTTTTGCATTGTAGCTGCTAAAAAATATTAATGATCACACTGGTAACAAGCAGCTTTTAAAAAAAATCCTAATATGTGTTATTTTTATTTGATGCTTATTTGGGTAAGTACAGGTATGTCAATGATTTCTGCTGGCCTATTTGAGGTCAGTTAAGGTTAGCCTCAGTCTTTTCAACATGCTTGAAAAAAGTAAAGGAGACATGAAATAACAAAATGTATTGGAGTGAACCTGCTCTCATCCTCCTCGAGCCGTTATTACCTTTCAGATTAGTTATTAATGCATCAAACGCCCCGTGGTCACCTCCAGCTTGACTTTGTTGTCACAGGTAAGGTGAAGATAACTAAACACTCGCTCCACACCCATCAATACACCCATGATTGGCTGGTTCAAGGGTTTTACACACACAACTGTCTCTTCATGTTAGCGCTGCTATGCTGCCTCAAACTGCATAGCTGCGTGTACAGACAGCTCACGACTTCTCACTTTGACACTCTGTAAGAGGAGGAGCATTTTAATTGTTTTGGTTCGTTTTTTTCTCTGTCTGAGGGCTGTCTCATCTTGTCAGGTCCTTGGCATCTTCAGCTCAGTTTGTCCTCAGCATGTGTGTTTGTGCCAAGGGAAAGTTTTTAGAGATTAAAAGACAGGATTAAATGGGATGATGACTAATGATGATTACTGCTGGTGTTTTGGGTGGGTCTGCTTGGCTGGCATTGTTCAACAGTCAGAGATATTGGTGAA